>AWOL01S0099850.1:0-15206 GCA_000715115.1 Nicotiana otophora
AGAAAGCTTGATTTTATTTTGGCCAAATACATACGTAGGTCCTCAAACTTGTCCATTTTTGTCAGTTGGACACCTAAACATAGGGTTGTTCTTATCAGACATTTCAACTAAATCTATTAGTTTCAATTAAATACCTAAACATAGGGTTGTTCCTATCTGCGCGCTCTAACTAAATCACATCTGTACCAATTAAACACTTTCAAGGAAAAGAACGCGTGAACATTAGAAAAACTTATTGATTTATTATTATTATTATTATTATTATTATTATTATTATTATACTTCATATTATGATTATTTTATTTATCCTAATATATTATTCCTATTAAAGCTAGATTGTCATTTTCTTTCTTGACAAAATCAAAGGCAAAGTTGTTTGCAATTTTTTCAGGTGATATTACGATGAAATTCTTAAGTAACATAAGAGGGCAAGCAACTTTGCCTTCGATTTTGCTAAGAAAACAAATAACGATCTGGCTTTAATAGGAATAATATATTAGAATATATTAAATAATCATAATATGGAGTATAATAATAATAATAATAATAAAAATAAAAAATAAAAATAAAAATCAACAAGTTTTTCTTATGTTCACGTTCCCTTTCCCTTGACAGTGTTTAATTGGCATATATGTGATTTAGTTGGAGTGCCTGATAGAAATAATCCTATATTTAGGTATTTAATTGGAACAAATAAATTTAGTTGGACTATCTTATAGGAACAACTTACAGTGACAAAAAAGGACAAGTTTGGTCTACGTATGTATTTGGCCTTTTTTTTATTTTTTTTATTATTGGTAACATGCTCTTATCAATTTGTCTTCTGAATGCATAGATAATTGTCCTTGAAATTAGGGACAATGCAATGATTTCCTCGATTGACATGGTACCGTAACATAAAAAGATGAACATGGATATTTCGTTCTAGGCAATGACGCTTGAATATTGTCCTTTAGATGTTTGACAAAAGTACCATAGGAAGTTCATGTCGGCTTTAGAATTTTATCTATATTAAACTAGTGGAGTCATTTAACGAGTTACTTTTCTATTTAGTTTGTTTCAAATTTTATATATTATTCTATCTGTTTTAATTTATGTGAATTAATTTGATTAAGCAATTAATTTAAAAAAAGAAATTTTTTTTGAACTTGTAGTGTAAAATAAGGTATATATATTTTGTGTGGCTATAAATCATTGCATAAAGGTAAATTGTTTTCAAATAAGAAAAAAAGTCATTCTTTTTAGCACAGACTAAAAACAAATAAATTCACATAAATTGAGGAGTATTTTTGAAGGTCTTCTCTGATGTACATATTTATGTAGTACACCCTTCATTCTTATTCATTTTATTATGATAACAGGAAGTGGTTTTTTACTGATGATAAGGAACGTGATGCCATAACATATTTTTCATGATTATTTCCGAAGTGAAATAGTGACAACTGTTTTTAAATACAATGAACAATTTTAATGCTTGGGACCTTCACGACATTACAGACCCAATTTATTTTTATGTCGTGAACAACACGCTGCTTCTTAAGTGAAGAAATTGAACAAAGTCTTAATCATTCTTTATTGATGTATTAGCGGCCCTTAAAGGGTCAAAATTCATAAAATGGATAAAAAAGATGACCCTTGATTTTAATTTCTCTTGTACCAGATATTGTGACATATGTTTGTCACATAGAATGGCTATAACCATTTTAATTGTTTCCTTATTCCCATTTCAGAAATGATTGAACGGGAACGAGCTCGAAGTACACTAAGTGGGAATGGTACTGAAAGTTGAGCAAGGAGACAACATAGAAAAATGCATCGTCGAAGGACCTATTCAATAACGATTCAGATTCTGATTTTGAAGTCATCAGGAATGACGTTGTAACGACCAGACCGGTCATTTTAAGATTATTAGCCTTGATCCCCTATTTATTACTCCCTTAATTTTATTTTGTGGTTACGTGACTTGCTGGGGTGCTTGGTGTCGGGTTCGGGAGAGTTTCAAAGTAAAATGGGACACATAGTCCCTAAATTGGAAGTTTAAGTCGTAGGAGTAGACCATAGTTTGACTTGTGTGAAGACGGCTCCGGAATGAAGTTTTAACGATTCCAATAGCTCCGTATGGTGATTTGAGTCTTGGGAGCGGGTCCGGATGTTGATTTGGAAGTTCGTAGGTCATTTCGGCATTAATTGGTGAAAGTTGGAAGATTTGGGAAAGCTTGATCGGGAGTGGACTTTTTGATATCGAGGTTGGATTTCGATTCCGGAAGATAGAATGGGACCGTAATGTCAATTAGGACTTGTGTGCAAAATTTGGGGTTAATCAGAGTTGTTTTGGTATAAATCGGCATTGATTTCGTAATTCGGAAGTTCATAAGTTCTTAGGCTTGATTCGATGCGCGATCTGTGATTCTAGTGTTGATTGATATGATTTGACGCTTCGAGTGTGTTTGTATGATATTTTAGGACTTGTTGGTATGTTTGGTTGAGGTCCTGGGGGTCTCGGGTGTGATTCGGGTCATGTTCGGCGCATTTCCGAACTTTAAAGAATTTATGAAGTTGTTATTTTTTCTTAGTTCTGGTGTCCTTCTACGCGTTCGCGATGATGCTCCCGCATTCGCGTAGAGTCTTCAAAGATTTGCTCGTGAAGGGGCAGGACTTGGTGCTTTGCGATTGCGGACTGGATTACGCGTTCGCGACGAGGAAAGCAGCCTGGGGTGAGACTCATACGTAGTCTATGCGTTCGCGAGAAGGGCTTCGCGATCGCGAAACTTGAGAACACTTGGTCACTGCGTTCGCGAGTGTATCCTCGCATTCGCGTAAGAGGAAATCTGGGTAGTAGCATCTTTGTGCTTCACGAACGCGAGGAATTTTCCGTGTTCGTGAAGAAGGAATTAATTGGGCAACAGGCTTAAATTTCAAAACGAGGGTTCATTCTCTTATTTCATATTTTGTCTTTGAGAGCTCAGATTAAGGCGAGATTTTGAGAGATTTTCAGAGAAAGTGTTGGGGTAAGGATTCTTAACTCATTTTTGATTAAATTCCACTATCGATCATTGATTTCATCATGTAATTAGAGATTTGGGTGGAAAAATTAGGGGAAAAGTGTAGAAGTTCTTACACCAAATTTTTGGGTTTCGAAGGGCTGAATGAGGCCGGATTAGGGTAATTCTTGTATTGTTGGACTCGATATCGAATGAGTATTCGGATTTTATAATTTTGGTCTACGTTTTGGAGCGATTTTTTAATTCTTATCTAAGATCATTATTTCATTATTTAAATTAGTTTCCTATAGTTATATTTATAGTATGAATTTATTTTGGCTAGATTCGAGCCGCCCGGAGTTGAAACATCGAGGGAAATACCTTCTAATTGATTGGTCGAGCGTGGTTTGAGGTAAGTGAATTATCTAACATTGTGTGGGAGAATTTTCCCTTGGGATTTAGTATTTTGGTGATAATTTGTGATATGTGAAGGGTACGCGAGGTGACGAGTGCGTACACGGGCTAAATGTTAAAATCTCAGATTTTGCTACGTAGTTTCCTTTTCATGCCTTAATTGAGTTACTTTAGCATGTTATAGTCATCATGTTTAACTTAATTTCATATGTCTACTTGTATTATCTCCTATTTGCAACTTGTATCACATGTTTAGTTGAATTACTTGCTTTTCTTGATTTCTGTATTCATTACTTAACTATGGAACTCTTTACTTGAAATTGCTATCCTTGAAATATCTTGCTGTTGAGTTTGATGTTGAATTGCAAGGCCGTGGTTCTTTGAGACAAGGTGTAAGTTGTGAAATATTTTTTTTATTTAGTTGTTGTGTTTTGGCTTTCGTTTTATTATTGAGGTGACTATTTGGTTGTTTGCACGAGGTTTCTGTCGTGCTGTTGTTATTGTTGCACAAGGTTTCTGTCGTGCAGTTGTTATTGTTTGCGCTAGGTTTTTGTCGTGCCGTTGTGATTATTGATATGCATGCAGTGGTATAAGGTCTGGGTATTGAAACGCATGCGGTGAGATAAGGTGGACTTGATACGCGTGGCTAGTAGGGGAACTACTACATGCCATGCGGTGCGATGAGGTGGGCTAAAAAGCGGGATACAATTTCGGAAAAATAATTTTCAAAACCAAATATAAAGGCTCATGTAGTGATATAAGGAAAGACTGTGATTTATTTTTATGATTTGGGACTACGAGGTAGTACCTCGGGAGTGCCCATATTGATCTTCTCTGCGTGCGGTATTGTTTGGTTGTTGTTTCTTTAACATGTAAAATCCTTGTTTTCCTTTTGTGGTTTTATTTGTTTCCCTGGTTCCGTGTTGCTATTTTCCATAAAGTCTTTACTTTTTCACTTCCCTGTTATTTCATTATGTCATTATATTTTCTGCCTTGTTTCTTATTTTCAAAGTAAGGCCTTGACATGACCTCGTCACTACTCTACTGATGTTATGCTTGGCACTCACTGGGTACTATTGTTGTGTACTCATACTATACTTTTGCACATATTTTGTGCAGATCCAGGTACATCCTATCAGCCTCAGTATTAATGCGTTGTGTTGCTCATTTGGAGACTACAAGGTACACCTGTACGCGTCCGCAGGCTTCGAAATCCCCTTCTACTCTGATTTACTTATTTCTTTATGTTTTTTATAGACAATGATGTATTGGAATGTTTAGCATTGTATCTAGAGTTTGTGACTTATATCTCACTGGGTTTTGAAAAATTGTACATATTGAGCTTACAGTCTATTGATGAAATTGTTGAAGTTTTAAAATTTTAAGTTTTTATTTGATGTTTTCGCATATTGTTTAGATTACCTTGTCTTAGAGACTAAGTGTCGTCACGACATTCTACGGAGGGGATTTGGGGTTGTGACAAACGTTCCGAGGTCGATACAAAACATCTTTAGGGATGATATAGCTCGGCGGACGAAAGGAAGAAGAAAATATGAGGAATTTAAAAAGTTCAAGACGGACCCATCTGCTACTATACCAATTTATCTTTACCTTTTTGGGTTGAAACTAGCAAGACTATTCTCTTATCATATATTGGCCAATATATGGAGAGTTTTAGCTATATTGATGGACTCTTTCTCAAGTCATTGGGGCGATGTATTGGCTAGTATTTAACATAATTTTGGTCCAAATGAGAACCTTTGGGTATACACTCAGTCGCTTGAAGCTGAGTGGGAGAAAAAGGACGTTGAAGCTAAAATTAAGAAATCATGGCTTCTAAATATATGTCCTAAGTCTCGATTTTATCAACCTTCTCCTATAGACAAGCTGGCTAAGACTTTGGCTGATAATGCTGTAAATCATCATCACCAATGTAATAGGGAAAATGACCTGTAAATGCAGACAAATATTTATATGACTTGTAATTTTGTAAATTCTTTTATGAAAAAATATTTTGTCTACTCTATTATATATTTTGCTTATTGGTATGTATAACGGACTGTTGTAAGAGGATGAAACTTAAAGAATCTATGTGATCTTAGTCACAAATATGATTTAATAAACACTAAGAAGTAATTTTCACTTTTGATTAAACGTTTGGTAATGCGGATGATGATTGGAACTACGTTACCTTGCGATTCTACACTAAATTTGAAGTCATTATGGGAATTGATTTGCTTGAGTATGTATATAACGTGCATAATTGATGAGTGATACTTGCATGATTGTCTCTTATAAGTATAACAGATTATGACTTCAAAATATATAGTTGCTGATATGAATTAGGGTGATAAGTTGAATGAAAAATTATAATATATGGAGCCGTAAGATGTGGCATGTACTGGAAGAGCAAGATTCTCTGGAAGGTATAAACTATGTTATGAGTCACCCTAAGGAGGGAAATACTTTCCAACACAGGATAGATCCAGAAATTATTGCTCAACTTAAAAAATATTGGTCATATTCTCTCTTATGAGCAACAAGTTCAAGGGGTGATCCGGTCTTTTTCCCAATAGTTGGAAACTTTTGAAGGTTAATATAACCTCTAATAATAACATCAAAACTTTTGATGATATTGTCTGCCTTTGTGGAGCTTGAAGATGAGAGGCTTAATGCTACTAAATCTATACCTAGTGCATATGTAACAGAATCATGTGGAAAAAAGCTTTCAATCTTCAAGCATACAACAACAACAACAACAACCCAGTATAATCCCACTAGTGGGGTCTGGGGAGGGTAGTGTGTACGCAGACCTTACCCCTACCCTGGGGTAGAGAGGCTGTTTCCAAATGACCCTCGGCATCCTTCCCTCCAAGAACTCCCCACCTTGCTCTTGGGGTGACTCGAACTCACAACCTCTTGGTTGGAAGTGGAGGGTGCTTACCATCAGAGCAACTCAATCTTCAAGCATATGAATAGTTAAAAAGAAAATGCGGAAAAGGGCAAGGAGACCGAAGATGAATCCTCCAAGAAAAGTAACTTGCCAAATTCTAAGAGGGAAAACAACATAAGAAGAAAGATAAAAGTGAGATGAAGTACTATAATTGTTGATACTTGTTCTTCTTGTATAGATTTTGTTTTAGTAGTAATATTGTGGAGAGTACTCTAGAGAATGTTTTCTATTGTTTTGGACACACATGATAGTTTCTTTATCTTAAATAGTAATTATTTCATTTATAACTACTATATTGACCGTTGTGATATTCCATGGTATTCTAGTAACAATGATGTTTACTTTATTATATGGCATACAAGATTAGGTCACATAGGACAAGATCGAATGAATAAATTGGCTTAGAAGGATATTTAAGTCCTTTCGCCAAAATTAAAATGCCAATATGTGAAAATTGTCTTGGTAAAAAGGTAACACGTGAAACATTTGGAATGCTAAGAGAGATGATTTTCCATTGCAACTAATCTATTCTAATATATATCGTCTAATGAATGTGAGGGCTATGTTTGGTGCTTTATGTTTCATTACGTTTATTGATGATTTCACGCACTTTAGATATGTCTATTTGATTTCTCATAAATCCGAAGTACTTGAATGCTTTAAGATATATATGAATGAAGATGAGAATTAATTAGACAAAAGAATTAAGACCTTAAGAACCGATAAAGGGTGTGAATATTTATCAAAACGATTTTAAGAAATGTGTAATGAAAAGGGAATCATAAGAGAGTTGACTATTCCTTATACACCTTAACAAAATAGTGTAGCAGAAATGAGGTATATAACACTATTGGATATGATAAGGTCCATGATGGCGCAAGAAAATTTTCCTATCCCCTTTTGGCAAGATGCGTTAACTGCAACCTACATATTGAACAAAGTGCCTTCTAAATTAGTTTCTTCCACTTCTTATGAGCTTTGGACTGGTCATAAACCAAACTTAAATGATTTACGACCTTGGCGTTGTGCTGCATATGAAGATTCTTTTAGCAAGTTTGATAAATTAGGTCCATAAGGCAAGAAATATATCTTTATAAGATATTCAAAAACTCCAAAGGGTGTGTGTTCATTGATGAATTATAGGATGGAAGTGTTACTAAGATTGAATCACGAGATGTCACATTTCTGAAAATGATTTTTCAAAGAAGGGTGAGAAAAGGAATAAAGAGTCTCTTTATGAGATATTGAACTCAGATAGTCAGCAAGTGTATTTTGACATGGTTGATAATCAAATTGATCAAAATCTTGTTCTTGATCCGAATGGGAGTGGGAGTTCTCCATCCCAAAATTCTTCCGCGAATCAGAATATCAACTACGAAAGAGTACCAGGAAAAAAAGTACTAAACTTACTTATGTGATTGAAATTTACGTTTTCTTGGTATCTTCCACAGAAATAGATGAGCCAAATTTTGTGACCGATGCCTTATCGACTCCTAAAATGATGAGTGGATGAAATCAATAAAGAAGAATTAGAGTCTGTAAAAACTAACAAAGTCTAGGATCTAGTTGACCTTCCACCTGGCGTAGAGACATTGGGAACAAATGGGTTCTCAAAGTTAAATGCAAAGTGGAAGTGTCAATGAAAAGATACAAGGCATGATGGTGGTAAAAGGTTTTACTCAGGAAGTTGTAATAGATTATGAGGATACATTTTCACCCATTATGAAGTTTACCTCAATTTATTTACTTTTGGCTATTGTTGCACGTTTGGATATGGAATTACATCAAATGGACGTGAAGACAGATTTTCTCAATAGAGAACTAGACGATAAGATATATACGGAACAACCTCTAGGTTTTATCGTTATAGGCCAAGAAAAGAAGATACGTAAATTAAAAAAATATCTTTTTATGGCCTGAAGTAGTCCTCAAGACAATGGTATTTTAGATTTCACAAAGAAGTGATCTTGTATGATTTCACCATGATCAATAAAGACAATTGTATCTATGTGAAAAAGTCCAATTCAATGTTTATAATTCTTTCTACAATGGAATATTTATAATTCTTTCTATGTGGATGATATTTTATTGGGCGAAAGTAATTTAGAGTATGTAAACACTATCAAATCATTTAACAAGAAAGATATGGGTGAGGCAGACTATATTTTTGGAGTTAAGATCCAAAGAAATTGTTCCAAGAAATTTCTGAGTCTATCTCATGAAACTTATATAGAGATAATTTTGGAACGCTTCCGAATAAATAGTTGCAAACCCATGGATACTCCCTATAGCGAGAGGTGAAACTATAAGACTTGAAATGTGACATATTTCGAGTTCTATAATCAAGTATTGTTGGGCACTTAAGGTACACTATGATGTGTACCCAAATATTTGTTATGCCATAGGTCTGTTAGAAGGTATCTATCTAATTCTGGAAGAGTTCATTAAAAAGATATTATGAGAATTTTCCGATACTGTCACAACCCAAACTAACCCTGTCGTAATGGCGCCTATCGTGAAACTAGGCAAGCTGACTTATTTTCAAAACAAACCGATATTTTTATTTCAAAAATAATTTTAAGGCTATTTAACCTAAAAACCTTCGTAAAGGAGTTCAAATCAAAATAAAAGTGCGGAAAATAAAAATCCCGACATCAGGGTGTCACTAGTCATGAATATCTACTATAATTTATTTGACAGTATCAAGACTAACATAGTCTGGAAAATAGCTAAATACAACTAAAGGAAGATAAGAGCAGGGCTGCGATCGACAGGTAGTTACATTGCTATCCCCGAGAAAATCTACAACCGAAATAGTCAACAGCCGCTACCGGGTCCAGATACACCTGGATCTGCACACAAGATGCAGGGAGTAACATTAGAACGCCAATTCAGTAAGTAACAACAGTAAATAAAGTCTAAGAAGTAGTGACGAGCAATAATGCAAGTAAAGTTCATATCATAAAAATATTCAGTAAAATACATCATGCTTTTAAAACCAGGGTTTGAATCAAATGAGCTCTTTTAAATCCAATTCTAGTAAAATCATTTAAATACATCTTTCAATAGTTTTCAAACAAAGGCTCAATGCAAAGGTTAGCAAAAATAATGAAATCATAATCAACTCCTCGGGCAACATCACTCATATACAACCCCTCGGAAAAACCTCTCAATCACTCGTATACAACCCCTCAGGCAGACCTCATCATCATTCATGCCTCCCAGTCACTCAGCACTCAGCAATCGGTACTCGGCACTCAGCACTCTCACTCAGTAGGTACCTGCGCTCACTGGGGGTATGTACAGACTCCAGAGGGACTCCTTCATCCCGAGCGCTATATCAAGCCAATCATGACATAAATAAATGAGGCGCTCGGCCTATATCAAACATGTTGCGGCATGAAACCCGATCCCATAAATATCCTAACAAATTAAGCCCTCGTCCTCACTTAGTCATAAACCTCTCCAGCCTCTCGGGCTCTCAGAAAAATAAAGTATTTAGCCCAAACAACATTTATATGATGCATCAAAAATAGAGTAATAGAGAGTGAGTTATGCTGTAAATATGTGTAAACATGAGTGAGTATAGATTTTTAATCAAAAACAATGAGAGGATAGCAAGAAAAGACTTTTAAGGGTCTAAATAACACCGGCAGAAGGGCTAAACATGGCATCCAACCTGACTTACAGAAATTCTTTCTAAAACACATAAGAATCATATAGTTTCAATAAAATATTCAACTTTACAGTTGATACGGGACGAACCAAGTCACAATCCCCAACGGTGCATGCCCACACGCCCATCATCTAGTATGTGCGCCACCTCCAAATAGTAAAATGATACAAAATTCTGGGGTTTCATACCCTCAGGACCAAATTTACAATCGTTACTTACCTCAATCCGAGAAAATCTCTACTCCGCAATGCCCTTGCCTCCCGCATCGACTTCTGAGCCTCCCGAATCTAGCCACTAGCAATGCAATACGATCAAAAATAGGCTAAAGGAATCAATTCCACAAGAAAAATACCAAATTATAGCCAAAATCCAAAATCAGCCCAAACCCGGCCCCCGGGCCCACGTCTCAAAATCCGACAAAAGTCACAAAACCTAATAGCCCACTCACTCATGAGTCTAGTCATGCCAAATTTACCAAAATCCGATAACAAAATCCCCTTCAAAACCTCAAAATTCTATCTCAAGAACTCTTCCGCTGTTTCCCAATTTTTCATCCCAAATCATAATTTAGATGATAAACATCAAGATATAATCATGGAATTTAACCAAAATCAACTGAGAAACACTTACCCCAATCAACTCCCTCAAAAAGCTCCTAAATCCATGGTCTCTAGCTCAAAATATGAAAAATGGGTTTAAACCCTCGATTTTGAAATTTAACACTGCTGCCCAGATTTCCTTAATCGCGATCGCGGAAAAGGCCTCGCGATCGCGAAGAACAACTTCGCTCCCTCAAAAATTTACTCTACGCGAACGCGTAACACCTCACGCGAATGCAATGCACTAGGTTCTCACACCTAAGCGATCGCAATTGTCCTCACGCGACCGCAAAGAGTAACACTCAAACTCCACTACTGCTCCACTTCTTCTTCGCGAATGCGGTCTGGCCCACGTGTTCGCGGTGCACTACATGATAACCTTATGTGATCACGTCTTTATCTTTGCGAACGCGAAGAGAAATTTTAGCTGACCTCTTAGATGACCTACGCGATCGCGAGGTCTCCCTCACGAACTCGATGATGAAAAATGTTTGCAATGACACCAGAACAATCTGCCAACTCCCTAAGTCCAAAAATGACCCGTTGAGCATCCGAAACATGCCCGAGGCCCCCGGGACCTCAACCAAACATACCAACCAATCCTACAACAACATACGGACTTAGTCAAACCTTCGAATCACTCAAAACAACATCAAAACACTAAATTACCCCAGATTCAAGCCTAAGAACTTCTAAACTTCTGAATTCCATAAACGATGCTGAAACCTACCAAATTACGTCTGAATGACCTCAAATTTTGCACACAGGTCTGAAATGACACCACGAACCTACTCCAACTTTCAGAAATCCAATACAATCCTGATAGAAAAATTTCCAATGCCGGCCAAAATCGCCAACATTCTAGCTTTCGCCATTTCAAGACTAATTCTACCATATACCTCCAAAGCACATTCCGGAAGTGCTCCTAAGTCCAAAATCACATAACGGGGCTAACAGAACCTTCAAAATTCAAATCTGAGGTCGTTTATACATAAGTCAATATCTGGTTGACTTTTCCAACTTAAGCTTTTACTTTAGAGACTAAGTGTCTCAATCCACTCCGAAACTACCCCAGACCCGAACCAATTAACCCGATATATCATAATATAGTTGAAAAGCACAAAAGGAAGCAGAAATGGAGAAAACTGGGCTATAACTCTCGAAACGACCGGCCGGGTCGTTACATCCTCCCCCTCTTAAACAACTGTTCGTCCTCGAACGGGTCTAGATACATACCTGGAGTCTCAAATAGGTGTGGATATATTCTTCGCATCTCCCGTTCGTTCTCCCAGGTGGCGTCCTCCACAGGCTGACCTCTCCACTGCACTTTCACTGAAGCTATATCCTTTGACCTCAACTTCCGAATCTGCCAATCCAAAATGGCCACCGGCTCCACATCATAAGTCATATCACCCTCCAATTGAAACGTGCTGAAGTCCAAAACATGGGACGGATCGCCAACATACTTCCGGAGCATGGAAACATGAAACACTGGATGAACACTCGACAAGCTGGGTGGCAAGGCAAGCTTATAAGCCACTTCCCCTATCCTCCGAAGCGCCTCAAAAGGCCCAATGAACCGGGGGCTCAACTTGCCCCTCTTCACAAACCTCATAACACCCTTCATGGGTGATACCTTCAGCGAAACCTTCTCCCTAACCATAAAATACACACCACGGACCTTTCTGTCCGCGTAGCTCTTCTGCCTAGACTGCGCCGTGCGAAGCTACTCCTGAATCGATTTCACCTTATCTAATGCATCCTCGACCAAGTTTGTACCCAAGATCCTAGCCTCACTTAGCTCAAACGATCCTACCGGAGATCTACACCTTCTCCCATATAAAGCCTCGTACGGGCCCATCTGAATATTTGACTGGTAACTGTTGTTATATGCAAACTCTGTGAGCGGTAAGAACTGGTCCCATGAACCCCCAAAGTCAATGACACAAGCGCTCAACATGTCCTCCAATATTTGAATAGTGCACTCGGACTGCCCATCCGTCTGAGGGTGAAAAGTTGTGCTCAACTCAACCTGAGTACCCAACTCCCGCTGCACGGCCCTCCAAAACTACAACGTAAACTGAATGACCCTATCTGAAATGATGGAAACTGGGACACCATGCATGCGAACAATATCTCGGATGTAAATCTCAGCCAACCGCTCTAAATAGTAAGTAGTGCCAACTGGAATGAAGTGCGTGGACTTGGTCAGCCGATCCACAATAATCCAAATAGCATCGAACTTCCTTGAAGTCCGTGGGAGCCCAACTACGAAGTCCATGGTGATCCGCTCCCACTCTGGGATCTCTAACCTCTGAAGCAATCCACCCGGTATCTAATGTTCATACTTAACCTACTGACAGTTGAGACATAGAGCCACAAACCCAACTATATCCTTCTTCATCCACCTCCACCAATAGTGCTACCTCAAATCCTGGTACATCTTTGTGGCACCCAGATGGATGGAATACCGCGAGCCATGGGCCTCCTCAAGAATCAACTCTCGAAGCCCATCTACATTAGGCACACATATCCGGCCCTGCATCCTCAACACGCCGTCATCACCAATATTCACATCCCTAGCATCACCTCTCCGAACCCTATCCTGAAGAACGAGCAAGTGGGGGTCATTATACCGACGCTTCCTGATACGGTCACAAATAGAAAACATGGAGACCATGCAAGCAAACAAATGACTCGGCTCCGAAATATCCAATATCACAAGCTGACCCTCTAAGTCTTGAACATACAATGCCAAAGGACTCTCTGATGCTGGAAGATATGTTAAACTCCCCAAACTCTCCTCCCGACGACTCAAAGCATCGGCCACCACATTGTCCTTCCCCGGATGGTACAAAATAGTGATATAATAGTCCTTAAGAAGCTTCAACCATCTCCGCTTATGAAAATTAAGATCCTTCTACTTAAATAGATGTCGCAGACCCTAGTGATCAGTATAGATCTCACAATGAACCCCATACAAATAATGACGCTAAAGTTTCAAGGCGTGAACAATGGCTGCTAACTCAAGATCCTGGACAGGATAGTTCTTCTCATGGGTCTTCAACTAGCGTGAGGCATAGACAATCACCCTACCCTCATGCATCAGAACATAACCAATTCCTACCATCGAGGCATCATAATACACGGTGTAAGAACCTGAAGCTGATGGCAGAACTAACACTGGATCTGTGGTCAAAGCAGTCTTGAGCTTCTGAAAGCTCTCCTCACATTCATCCGACCACCTGAATNGGATGGTACAAAATAGTGATATAATAGTCCTTAAGAAGCTTCAACCATCTCCGCTTATGAAAATTAAGATCCTTCTACTTAAATAGATGTCGCAGACCCTAGTGATCAGTATAGATCTCACAATGAACCCCATACAAATAATGACGCTAAAGTTTCAAGGCGTGAACAATGGCTGCTAACTCAAGATCCTGGACAGGATAGTTCTTCTCATGGGTCTTCAACTAGCGTGAGGCATAGACAATCACCCTACCCTCATGCATCAGAACATAACCAATTCCTACCATCGAGGCATCATAATACACGGTGTAAGAACCTGAAGCTGATGGCAGAACTAACACTGGATCTGTGGTCAAAGCAGTCTTGAGCTTCTGAAAGCTCCCCTCACACTCATCCGACCACCTAAATGGAGCACCCTTTTGGATCAATCTGGTCAAGGGCGATGCAATAGATGAAAATCCCTCCACAAAGAGACGGTAATATCCTATCAAACCAAGGAAGCTCCTAATCCCCGTGGCTGAGAACGGTCTAGGTCAACTCTGCACCGCCTCTACCTTCTTCGGATCCACCTGAATACCCTCATTGGACACCACGTGCCCCAATAATGCTACTGAAGCGAGCCAAAACTCACACTTGGAGAACTTTGCGCAAAGTTTCTCCTCCCTCAATCTCTGTAATACAATCCTCAAGTGCTGGGCATGCTCCTCCTAGCTACGAGAGTACACCGGGATGTCATCAATGAATATAATAACGAATAAGTACGAATACACTGTTCATCATATGCATGAACGTTGCTGGGGCATTGGTCAGCCCAAAAGATATCACCAAGAACTCAAAATGACCATAATGGGTCCTGAAAGCTGTCTTAAGAATATCCGAATCCCGAATGTTCAACTGGTGATACCAGGACCTCAAATCAATGTTGGAGAATACCCTTGCTCCCTGAAGCTGGTCAAATAAATCATCAATACGAGGCAAAGGATATTTGTTCTTGAATGTGACCTTGCTCAACTGTCTGTAATCAATGCACATCCTTATGGAACTATCCTTCTTCTTTACAAATAGAATTTGTGCACCCCAAGGTGACACACTAAGCCGAATAAACCCCTTATCAAGGAGTTTCTGAAGCTGTTCGTTCAACTCCTTCAACTCCGCCGGTTCCATATGATACGGTGGAATAGAAATGGGCTGAGTGCCAGGCACCAAATCAATACCAAAGTCAATATCCCTATTAGGAGGCATGCCCGACAGGTCTGCAGGTGTCACGACCTAAAATCTAACTAGTCGTGATGGCACCTAACCCAACCCGCTAGGTAAGCCAACTTTCAATTATC
>AWOL01S0099851.1:0-21509 GCA_000715115.1 Nicotiana otophora
TATTCCTCGGAGCGGTTGGCAGAGATTTATATTCGTTAGATCGTCCGTCTTCACGGTGTGCCCGTATCTATCATTTCTGATCGAGGTACGCAGTTTACCTCACACTTTTGGAGGGCAGTTCAGCGTGAATTGGGTACGTGGGTTGAGATGAGCACAACATTTCATCCTCAGACAGACGGGCAGTCCGAGCGTACTATTCAGATCTTGGAGGATATGCTTCGTGCCTGTGTTATTGACTTTGGAGGTTTTTGGGACCAGTTCTTGCCGTTAGCGGAGTTTTCCTACAATAACAGCTACCAGTCGAGCATTCAAATGGCTCCCTATGAGGCATTATATGGTAGACGGTACAGGTCGCCAGTTGGGTGGTTCGAGCCGGGGGAGGCTCGGTTATTGGGTACAAATTTAGTACAGGATGCCTTGGATAAGGTCAAGATTATTCAGGATTGATTTCGCACAACTCAGTCCAGGCAGAAGAGTTATGCTGACTGTAGAGACCTGACCGGTTGTTTTGAGCTTTAGCATTCCATTTGGTGGTTTGAGATTTCGAGTAACTTCATATTATGTATTATGACTTGCGTGTATGGTTGATTTTGATTTTCGAGCGGTTCGGGATTGATTTGGACGAATGATTCTCGTTTTAGAAGCTTTAAGTTGGAAGAGTTGACCAAGGTTTGATTTTTGGATAAACGAACTCAAAATGGGGTTTTGATTGTTCCGATAGGTTCATATGATAATTTTTGGACTTGTACGTATGTTCGAATTTGGTTTCGGAGGTTTCTAGAATAATTCGATACTATTTGTCAAAAGTTGACAATTTGAAGAACTTAAAAGTTCATAAGTTTGACCAAGAGTTTATTTTGATGTTATTGGACTCCAAATGGTGTTCCAAGACTTTGAAAAGGACTATATAGTTGAATTGAACTTGTGTGCAAAGTTTGAAATTAATCCAAAGTGTTTAAGTGTGATTCAGACACTCTTTTGAAAGAATGAAGATTTAACAACTTAAGAAATTCTATTCGGTTTGAGCCCCGATTCTTTGTTGTGATGTTCCCGTGAGTGTTTTGAGGCTTTGTATAAGTTTGGATGATGTATTTGTACTTTGTGGTATGATTGGATGGGGTCCCGATGGGCTCGGATGTGTTTTAGATCATTGGTTGAGAAACTAGTTATGTTAAGGATTTGAAGTTTGACCATGGACAATATCGGGTCAAGATGACATCTTTTCGGTGTTTTAAGTGTGGGAGCAGGTTCCTAGCGTGTTTTCTAATTGAAATGCACATATGGTTTGTATCGGGAGGTTCCAAATGAGTTTTGGGTACTAAAACGGAGATTTTCTTATTGGTGGTTTTTTTCTGGTGTAAATAATTAGAAAATGCCATTGCAATTTTCAGATTTCTTTAAAACTTCAAAACATCGTATCTCCCTCATTTTAAGGCCAAATTGGGTGATTTAAGAGGCTATCTTGGGTGTAATCTCGCAAGGATCGTGTTGGACTTATCAAATGTAAGTTTCAGGATTATCTAGGACCTGAATCGAGGTGGGACACCTGTTGCATTATTTTTTCTTATTTTGAAATTTAGTTACCTTTTCTCACAAGGTTTTGGAGTTTGGTTTTGGGATATTTTGGCGGAGATTTTTACTACTTGGATTGGGGTAAGTATTTTTGACTTGGATTTGTTATTATTTCATGATTCCAACCTCGATTTTAGTTTTTGATCAATAATTTGAATTGGAAAAATTGGGGATTTTAGTAAAAACTTTCTAAAACATAAATTGATGGTTTGAAGGCCGATTTGAGGTCAGAATTGAATGATTTTGGTATGATTGGACTCGTATTGGAATGGGTGTTCGGAATATGTGAGATTTGTCGGATTTCGAGGTGTGAGTTCGGGGTTGACTATTTGGGTTGATTTTTTTGGTTTTCATTAAAGATCGAAGCTTTATAATCTAAAATTATTTCATATGGGTTTTATTTATGATATTAAGTTATTTTGGCTAGATTTGAGCCGTCCGGAGGTTATTTAACATGGGAAGGGCTTCTTAGAGTATTGATTTAGCTTATTTGAGATAAGTATCTAGCCTAACTTTGTGTGGGGGAAACTACCCCTTAGGATTTGGGTTGATTGTACTATTTGAATTATGTGAAAGACGTGTACACGAGGTGATGAGTGTGTACAGGGACTTATATGTAGCATTTGACTGGTTTAGACTCTTATTTTTCTTTCTTTCATTTAATTGAAGTGGTTAGTACATGTTCCATATTTTATTGTCAAGTTTAATCTTATCCGCAACGGATTGATATGTCGTAATTGTTTGTGAAAGTAAAGTTTTTATATGTTGTGATTCTCATGGTTCATTCTATGTTGGAACGGTTGAATGGTTATTGTTGTTTCTTAAATCATTTCACTTATATTTTTTATCATATTTGGTTGACTGTTCGTATTCTAGTAATGGAACGATAGAGACTTCTTGTGTGAGTCATGCATTCTACGTGATTTATTGTGTTGATTTAACATTCCAATATGTGCCTCCGTTATTTCTTGGTGAATTGATTGTCACGGTGAATTTACATGTGTGGGGTCAGTATCTAATATTCGTTTGAGTTATTGGTAACCTAGCAGTTCTAAATAAAAGAATTATTAAGGTGCTTTACTTATTTGACTTTCAAAATAAAACTCGTGGAGTGGTGCCTCGGGGAAATTCTTGTTGTAATTCGTGCATTGGGAATGATTTGATTAATTGAGTTGTCATATATTTTTCTTATTTGAGTTCATTCATATCTAGTGTTCTAACTATGTTATTGCTTTATTACCTGGTTACTTCTTGTTGCCATTTATGCTTCTATTATTTTCATTGTTGGCTGTAAATTAGTGATCCTTCCGTTGTTAGTCTTACATTGATGTTCTTTCGATTGTTAGCTTTATGTTATATCCTGTATAGGTTTCTATATCTAGTAGGTGTCTTGACATGGCCTCGTCACTATTCTACCGACGTTAGCCTTGATACTTACTAGGTACCGTTGTGGTGTACTCATGCTACGCTTCTGCATATTTTTGTGCATACCCAGGTACTTTTGATCGCATTGTATAGGGGAGGTGTGTCTGCGCGAGTGGAGACTTCAAAGTATTCGTGCTTGTCGTTCGCGGGTCTTGGAGTCACCTTCGAATGTTATCATTACTGTCGTTTATCTTTATTTCGAAATAGTATTGTAAATAGAAATTCTAGCGTATGTCATTAGAGCTTATGACTCTGTACTATCTGTTTGGGGATTGTATAGCATTGTTCAGCTTTAGTTTCATTATCTTATTCATCTATTTGATTTTGATATAGTTAAGTTATTTATTTCTGTTATATCTCTTCATGTGCTAGGCTTACCTAGTCTTAGTGACTAGGTGCCATCACGATTCCTAATGTGGGATTTTGGGCCGTGTCAAGTTGGTATCTGAGCTCTAGGTTCATAGGTGCTATGAGTCATAAGAAAGTTTAGTAAAGTCTTGCAGATCGGTACAAAGACGTTTATACTTATCTTCGAGAGGCTACAGAACTATTAGGAAATTCCACTTCTTTCATTCCTTATCATGCGGAGTTGATTCAACTTGAAGCGTATCTTATATTTATTTGCATCCACTCGTGTATAATATTGTACATTCGGTATTAGCTATGCGCCGACAGTTCATGATTTTACATATGGACTACGAGGGGGCCATGGATGCTCGATCATTGTCTCGAGGTGTTGTCCAGACTGAGGATGCAGATGTACTAAGAGATCATTCAGTTGTTCACGTGGTGGTGCAGCGGGTTCTGGCATCTAGTTGATAAGTACGAGCTTGGGAAGATTTACTTGGTTGCCTAATCGTCGCAATCGTGGTACGGGCATGAAAGGGTGTTGATTTGAGGATAGTTGGTAGTTCTAAAGACTTTGTGTTTTGTATGGGACTTCAATTCAGTGAAAGGTACATATTGTCATTCAAGGAACTAGAGGAAACGGGCTTGACTATCACGAGGATGGACATGATCTTAGTAGGTGATCTGAGGTGTCTTACGATGGGAGTTGTACGAGCTATGAAGGTTGATATTGTGGATCATCGGATGTTATGTCCTATGGCTTTGCGCCAAGCGGGGGACTCTACTATCGATGATCGGATTGCATGGTCATATGATATATCAGTCTTTGTCTGAGGTATATATGTGGTATTGAAGGGTTCCCCGGAATTTATGTATGGTTAAGGACTGAGATTTGCATGGGATAGTGATTGGACTTGCGGTATTTCTGTATCATTAATAATTCTACATTTCATCATCATAGAGGTTAGAGAAACAGCTTCAGATTCACCGAAGGTCTCTTCAAAGTGGGTAACTCGGTTACGGCATTATGGGGTGTTTTCAGAGGATATATAGTGGTTTATGAGCTTTCAGGATACATGGTTCGTGCTAGGATCTCCTGTAGTGAGTTTTGGTTTGGGTTCATTGCGTATCGGCAAAGAGAAGTGTTAACCTGAATAAATGTCAAAGAGGATTTGAAGAAATGGGTCACCTCGGTGGGGTTGGGTAAGCATAACAATAAAGGTAATTGGTTCTTTTGGGGTGGTAATGCCTTACCAGTGTTTTGTGGCAGTACTCTTGGGTTTGATGGTCTGCGTGACTCGGTTGAGTTAGGAGAAATTCAGTTCTGATGATTTGGTTATGTGTGGATGGGTTTTGGAGAGTTCTCGATGGTGTCGACCATTGAGTCGACTGTCTGCTACTAGCATAAGAAATATGATGCGCATTATGGTTTTCTCATGGATGGGGTCACAAGTCCTAGATGGCATGGACGATTTTAGAAGTTAAGAGAATGTTGGATGGATATCGCATGAGAAGAGCATGCATTTTAGAAGGCACCTTGTGTTTTGACTTGCGGATGCTTGAATAGTGTTAAGGTGATCACCAGGTTTTGGGCTTCCGAGGTTCAGGTTTTGCTACGTGACATGAAAGGTCAATGCGGGTGTTTTCCGTAAGATGATGGAGTATGAGTGATATATCATCCATTTGAGTAGCGAGGTTGAGATCATGTATAGAGATTCTGGTATTCGTGAGGTTTAGGGGCTAGATATTCTCATAGGCAGACTATTCCTTGATTGCGGATATTGAAGAAATGTTGAGAATTCGATAACTGATGGTATGAGCTATGGATAGGTTGCTATGGACATTTGGGAAGGTTATTCATTTGTTTGGGGGTGATCGGGATTGGTTTAGGGGGATATTTTTAAGCCTAATGAGAATGTGTTTTCTATATATCAAATCGGGTTTGGGTACTCTCATGTAATTGTTATCCTGGGTATAGTACCGGGCAGAATGAATGTTATTCGTGCCCAGTCTAAGCTATGTGGTTCTCTCTTTTGCTATGATGGGTTGTGAAGTTATATGATTATTCGCACGCATGTTGTAATCTCGTTCAGGCCTTATGGCGATATGGGTGAGCTGGCCCTCGTGATGTTCATTTTATTATTTGCGGGTTCGCACCTGCAGCCCTTCCTTCGGAGGTGCGGAAACACCAGAAATAAGGAAAACTTCAGCGATGCCAACATAGTCCGAAATGACCCAAAATCGATACGAAACACACCTGACGCCCCCGGGACCCCGTCCAATCACTCCAACCAATCCCAACACATAACACGAACTTACTCGTGGCCGCAAATCATATAAAACAACATCAAAACTACGAATCGCACCTCGATTCAAGCCTAATGAACTAATGATCTTTCAACTTCTAAAACTCATGCCGAACCATATCAAATCAACACGAAATAGCCTCAAGTTTTGCATACAAGTCACAAATGACACAACGGGCCTATTCCAACTCCCGGAACTACAATCTGAACCTGACATCAACAAAGTCAACTCCCCGTCAAACCTATGTACCTTCCAAACCTTCAACTTTCTAACTTTTTCCATAAAGCACCAAATTGACCTATGAACCTGAAAATCTAAATCCGGACATACGCCTAAGTCCAAACTCACCATGCGAAGCTATTGAAACCATCAAAATACCATTCCGAAGTCGTTTACACAATAGTGAAACTCCGATCAACTCTTACAACTTAAGCTTCCAACCTTGGGACTAAGTATCCCAATTCACTCCAAAACCTCCCTGAAGCCAAACCAACAACCCCAGAAAGTCACATATTCTTAATTATACATAAGTAAAGCATCAAGTAGAGAAAATGGGGCTAAAACACTCAAACCGACCGGCCAGATCGTTACATTCTCCCCCTCTTAAACAAACATTGTTCCTCGAACGAGTCTAGAATCATACTTGGAGTCTCCAAAAGGTGAGGATATCTGCTTCGCATCTCCTCCTAGGTCTCCCAAGTAGCCTCCTAGACCGACTGAACTCTCCAATGAACCTTCACCGATGCAATATTCTTCGACCTCAACTTTTGAACCTGCCAATTCAAGATGGCCACTCCACATCATAAGTCAAATCCTAATGCAACTGCAGCGTGCTGTAGTCCAAAACATGTAACGGATCCCCATAATACTTCTGGAGCATATAAGCATGAAAACTAGGTGAAATCCCGATAGACTAGGTGGCAAGGCAAGTATGTAGGCCAACTCTCCAACTCTCTCAAGAACCTCAGAAAGACCAATATACCTACGGCTCAAACTTGCCCTTCTTCCCGAACCTCATCACACCCTTCATGGGTGAAACTCTGAGTAAACCCTTCTCACCCACCATATATGCAACATCACGAGCCATCCTGTCTGCATAACTCTTCTGCCTTGACTGCGGTGTATGAGGTTGTTCCTAAATCAACTTCATCTTCTCTAGAGCATCACAGACCAAATCAGTGCCCATCGACCTAGCCTCCCCAGGCTCAATCCAACCAACTAGAGAACGACATCGCCTCCCATATAAGGCCTCATAAGGAGCCATCTAGATATTCGACTGATAGTTGTTATTGTAGGCGAACTCTTCTAACAGAAGAAACTGATCCCATAAACCTCTGAAATCAATGACACAGGAACCTAACATTTTCTCTAAAATCTGAATAGTACACTCTGATTGCCCGTCTATCGGGGATGAAATGTTGTACTCAGCTCGACTTGTGTGCTCAACTCTCACTGCACTTCTCTCCAAAAATACGATGTAAACTGAGTGCCTATATCTGAGATAATAGACACGGGCACACCATGAAGGCGAATAGTCTCCCAAATATAAATCTAAGCCAACTTCTCTAAAGAATAGGTAGTCATGACTGGAATGAAGTGTGCAGACTTTGTCAGTCTGTCCATAATGACCCACACTGCATCAAATCTCCTCGAGGTCTATGGACACCCAATTAAAAAATCCATAGTGATGCGCTCTCACTTCCACTCTGAAATGTCATGCCTCTGAAGCAAACCACCGGGTCTCAAATGCTCAAATGCTCATACTTCACCTGCTGATAGATTAAACACCGAGCAACATACTCAACAATATCCTTCTTCATCATCCGCCACCAATAGTGCTGCCTCAAGTCCAGGAACATCTTCGCGGCACCCGGATGAATAGAATACCGCGAATTATGGGCCTCTTCCAGAATCAACTCTCACAACCTATCCACATTTGGAACACAGATCCGACCTTGTAGCCTCAATACCCCATAATCACCAATAGTAAACTCCTTAGCATCATCGTGTTGCACCGAGTCCTCCTAACAAGCAAGTGGGGATCATCATACTAACGCATCTTGATGCGCTCAAACAAGGATGATCATGACACAACACACGCAAGGACCCTGCTAGGCTCTGAAATATCCAACCTCATAAAGCAATTGGCCAAAGCTTGAATCCAATGCTAACGGTCTCTCCCCAACTTGGATATAAGCAAGATTTCCCATGCTCTTAGCCTTCCAACTCAAAGCATCGGTCACCACATTGGCCTTTCCCAGATGATAAAGAAAGGTGATATAATAGTCCTTTAGTAGCTCTAACCACCTTCGTTGTCTCAAGTTCAGATCCTTTTTCTTGAACAAGTGTTGGAGACTCATGTGATCTGTGAACACCTCACAAGACACGCCGTAAAGATAATGCCTCCAAATCTTAAGCGTGTGAACAATGGCTACTAACTCCAAATCGTGTACATGGTAGTTCTTCTCATGGGCCTTCAACTGACGTGAAGAAAAAGCAATAACTCTACCCTCATGCATCAACACACATCCATTGCCAATCTATAAAGCATCACAATAGACTGTATAAGAACCCGATCCCGAAGGCAAAACATAAACTGGGGTTGTAGTCAAGGCAGTCTTGAGCTTCTGAAAACTCTCCTCACACTCATCAGACCACCTTAAAAGAGCAACCTTTTGCGTCAATCTAGTCAATGGGGTTGTTATAGATGAAAACCCCTCCACAAAACAGTGATAGTACCCATCCAACCTAAGAAAACTCTGGATCTCAGTAGCAGGAGACAATCTGGGTAAACTCTAAACTGCCCTTCTTTGAATCCACCTTAATCCCCTCACTGGACACCACGTGGCCCAAGAATGCCACAGAGTCTAACCAAAACTCGCACTTAGAGAATTTAGTATATATCTTCTTCTTCCTCAAAGTCTAGAGCACAATCCTCAAATGCTTCTCATAATCCTCCCGGTTGCGAGAATACACCAATATATCATCAATGAAAACTATGACGAAAGAATCAAGATAGGGCTAAAATATGATGTTCATCAAGTGCATAAACGTTGTTGGGGCATTGTTCAACCCGAAAGATATCACCAGAAACACATAGTGAGTATAGCACGTCCTAAAGCCATCTTTGGAATATCTGAAGCTCGGATCTTCAACTGATGATACCCCAATCTCAAATCAATCTTCGAGAATACCCTAGCGATCTGAAGCTGATCAAACAAACCATCAATATGTTATGGAGATTGTTTTTGAAGATACTGAAACTATTTTTGAAGCATGGGAGAGGTTTAAGGAGATTGTTCTAAAGTGTCAACATAGCAAAATTGAACTCTGGATGCAACTCCAGGACTTTTGGGATGGATTGACGCTGGCATCGCGTAGAATATTGAGCAATGCAGCTGGAGGCATATTGATGAAGAAGATTCTAGAGGAGATAGTTACAATTCTTGATAGGTTATCTGAAGATGCTAATCAATGGCCCTCTGAGAGTGCGGAAAGAAGAAGATCAACTGGTGTTCACCAGGTCGATGCTAACACATCTGTGTAGGTACAGCTTGATGCTATGGCCAAAGAGATAAGGAAGCTGACCTTAGCCTCGATGCAAAGTGAGCCTCACACAGCTTATGATATATGTGGAAGATGACACCCTACTCATGAGTGTTAAGCCTTAATTGAGGAAGTAAATGATGTGGGAAACTACAATTTCAATGCAATGTGTCAGAGGCACCCCAATTTCTCATGGATTTCACCTGGAGGTACTGCAAATGCTTGGAAGTAAAATAACTCTAGACCGCAGGGACAAGGAGCTCCACCATACCAAAATCAGCAAAGGCAGTAATTTCAGCATCAACATCCCATTCAGCATGGTCTAGAGGATCTAATGAAGGCTTTCATTATTAAGACAGATGAGAGGTTTGACACTCATGGAGCAGTTATCAAAGAATTAGGCAGTGGTTTGCGAAACCTGGAGGGACAAGTGGGATAGATTGTAACAATATTATCTGAGCGGGTTCCAGGCACTCTCCCCGCTAACACTGAAAAGAATTCCAAAGAAACAGTGAATGTTGTAACTCTGAGAAGTGAGCAAGTATTGAAAGATCCCACCCTGATACAAAAGGAGGTGACACTTGAAAAAGAAAATGGGGAGCAACTGAAGAATGGGGTTGATAAAAAGAAGAAAGTCCCAATGAAAATTGAGAAAAAAAAACGAAGAAAAAGCAAAAAGGGAGGAACATGAGGAGAGCAAGCATATGCCTGCTTACCTTTCCCTCAAAAGTTGTATAGAGAAAAGGTAGGCAAGTAATTTGAGAAATGTTTGGATATGCTGAAACAGGTTCATGTGAACTTATCATTCACAGAAGTACTCTCACAAATGCCTACTTATGCCAAATTCTTGAAGGAGATCCTTATAAAGAAGAGGAAAATCAAGGAGACCTCAGTGGTCAAGTTCACAGAGCATTGCAGTGCGATCTTACAAAACAAACTCCCACAAAAGTGTGGAGATCCAGTGAGTTTTACTATACCTTGCTCTGTAGGAACTATTCATTTTGATAAGTCTTTATGTGATTCTGGTGCCTCAATTAATTTAATGCCTCTATCTATTTACAGGAAACTAGAGAAGGAGATTGGAGAGATAAGGTTGGTGCCAATATCTTTGTTGTTGGCAGACCAGATGACTTTAATACCCGAGGGGATAGTGGAAGATGTGTTAGTTCGGGTGGATAAGTTCGTATTCCTGTAGACTTTATAGTGGTAAATATGGAGGAGAACAGGGAGATCCCCCTCATCCTAGAAAGATCATTCTTAGTAACGGGTAGAGCTATATTAGATATACACGAGAGGAAACTCATGCTTAGAGTGGGTAAGGAGACGGTGACTTTTGATATGAATGTAGCGAAGGGGGCACAAAAAGAAAAACCAACTGCATATGTTGAATGGAAAATGAAGGGCTCGAAAGAGAAATTTGCGGCGAGTGAGAAAAATAAATGTGGGGTGTACCCCAAGAAGGCTGAGAAGAAGCTTTCTACATGGATGTGTGCATTAGTTCGAAGGCGAGGAATGGAGCCCGACTTCGATTCAGACCCCGACTATAAGTTCAGGGAAGTTTCCTTTACCTTATGTTTTTTAATTGTGTGTCATGGGGACATGCCACAACTTAAAGTGTAGGGTGGGGGATATATTGTATGTATGTATGTATGTATGTATATTAGTATGTATATTAGTTTTAGTTTTTTTTTTGTTTTATTAGTTTTAGTATAGATAGAAAAAATAAATTGAAAAAAATATAAAAATTGAAAAGAAATCGATTTTTCCCAAAGATGGATATCATTCAATGGGTTTCTTGAGGGATTAAAGTCGAAAGAAAAAGACAAAGATTTTTTTTAGGTAGTGTAATAATTTTCCCTTGGTATTTCTTTGTGCCGCGGTTCTTTTTCAAGGATTTTGTTTGAACCGGGTGTAGTTAGTTTTATTTTTGTTAGTAGGAAATCTTGTGCTATGATTTGAAATGAAATCAATGTCTCTTGAATTTATTATGCCTAGAGAATAATAAGTGCTTTAGTTGTGACGCTTATGCTCAGTTTTTGACTCTTGTACAAGTACCTTAAATTGTATGATCTTAACTGTGCTTAACTGCTTTGACTAGAGTATCTTGATAGTCCAATCCTGAGTGAATTATGTTCCATGTGTGTGTGATTTTTTGTGGTATTATGTGCATTGCATTTGATATCCCGTGTGTTTGCAAAGCGAAATGGTAGTCTTGTTCAGTCTAGGAAGTGATATAGGCATTTCTTTGTTGAGCCAACTATATGTTTTTACCCACTTAATTGTTATGTATCTTAGTTAACCCTATTGAGCCTGTAATCCAATTTCTTTGGCAACCACATTACAAGCCCTACCCATTTTCTCGAACTGACCATCTATTTGAACCTTTTACCTCTTGTGAGCACTTGAATTTGTTATGAACTTTGTAAAAGTTGAAGTGTGGGGTGGTTGGTTTGATTTTTGAGTGGAACTAATGAAATAAGGAGAAAGGTGCACTATTTTAAAAAAGTAAGAGCCACTTGAATTGAAAAAAAAAAGCAAAAATATATAATTGTATGATTGTGAAAAATATTCCTTGATAGTGGTAACTCTTGATGTATTTGTGCTTTAAAAAGTTGGGAGTTAATGTATATTGATATGAAGGTGGTGTTTTGGTTTGACATAAGTGTGGTGTTTTGAACGGTTAAATGTATATGTATTAAAGTACTTAGGGAGATGTAGTAACTCTTATATCTAAATGTATCCTACCCATCCCGCAGCCTACATTACAACCAATGAAAGTCCCACTTGATCCTTAACTGAATGAGCTCAATTAGTAGAGTAGTACACTACGGGCAAGCCTATGGTATGTATTTTTGTGGCATATGAATGTTACTTCTGAGAGAGAGTGAATTCTTCCTATCTTGAGTTCCTAATTGTTCTTAAATTTCATTGTGTGTGGAACTACTCTCTATTGTTATGTGAGGGCACTTAATTCATGAAGGAAAGGTAATACTTGACCTCTGTGTTAGAGTAAGTGAGCGGGTTATAAATAATGTGTGGTGCTTTTGAGTCAAATCTTAAGGCTGGGATGTTACGGTATTGTGCTTAATCTGTTTTAAATATTCTTGGTGTGATGAGTTAGGAGAGTTGTTAAAAAGGTCCTATTCTATGTGAAGTGTAGTTTGATTGCTCGAGGACTTGCAGTGGTTTAAGTGTGGGGTGTTGATGGTAGGCTATAATCTTAGGTTTTGGTCGCTTATTGCACTCTAATTTACTGCACTTTACTTGTTTTGAGCTTTAATTGGTAGTGCTTTGCACTTATTATGTGTTGTATGCCTTATAGGAGTGATTCCGAGCTATGTAGATGTTATGGAATAAATTTGAGTGATTTGGAGCTTTGAAGTCTGAGTAAAGGCCCAAGGGATTAAGTCGGTATCGTGTTCGGGGGTCGAGGACCAAGTCTAGACGTCAAAACGCACGAAAAATCCGTACTCTGAGAAAAGTCCACTGCCGCAGTGCGTGGGGCGCGCGTGGTGCACCGCGGCTGCCCAAATCTCTGCTGCTTGTCAGAACTAACCCTTTGGATTTCCCCACTAATGCCCTGCATGGCGCATCGCCCCATGTGGCGCGCCTGTGCAATTTTTACAGAGTTATTTTTCTATTTCGGCTAGGAGAAGATGATTTCATCTGGGCCCGACCCTACTTGGTATAAATACATGGGAAAACATTCTTTTCTGGATTTTTGACACATATTCGACCTAAGGAGGATAAGGAGAAGTTAGAAGAAGATGAGCACAAGGATTTCATCATTCCTTCCTCACTCAAGACCCGAGTTTGGATCGAATTTATATTTTTCTATCTTTTAATTATAGAATTGCTCCATATCTATGGAGTAGTTCTCTTTAGGGTTTGATGGATTTGGTGTATTAATGATTTTTTGTGTATTATAACTCTAGTTTTATGTATTGAAGTGTTTTTGGATGATTTAATTGTTGCATCTACATTCACTAGTTCATGTAATCGAAAAAGGCATAACTTGTGATATCTTTGCATTATATTGTTGGTTGAGTTCACTAATTATTCTTAGTAATCGAGAGAGGCTAGTTGAATCATTGATTAAACTTAGTTAGGAGAATAATCGAGAGAGGTTCTCCTACAGACCAATCCACTGCGCATTCTTGCATATCTTCACGTGCTTAAATTGGTTCATCTTGTGAGGTTAAGACTTAATCGAGAGAGGAGTTTTTGCTGAACATTTGAACTAATAATTGAGTGAATTCGAAAGACTCACTTGAACATTAGAAGTGAATTATCTAGAGTTAGATCCCAAATAATAATCTTGCACCTATCCTATCAACCCCTATTTTCTCCCATTGATAACTTTCTCGCTTATCTTTATTGCGATTGTCATTAGTCAATAGCTTTATATTCTTAGTAAATTTTAGTTATTAATCATATAAATCTCAATTGTTGATTCTCCTGGATAGAAATGAAGCTAGAAACTATGCAAATATTGTTTAACTCCAATCCCTGTGGATACGATATTATATTATATTATCTTTGACTAGCGAGCATAATTTAAGTGTGTGTTCCGATCTCAAATCAATCTTCGAGAATACCTTAGCGACCTGAAGCTGGTCAAACAAACCATCAATACGCGGTAGTGGGTACTTGTTCTTGATAGTAACCTTGTTTAACTGCCTGTAGTCAATGCACATCCTCATAGAACCATCTTTCTTCTTCAAAAATAGAACCGGTGCACCCCAAGGTGACACACTAGGCCTAATGAACCCTTATCAAGCAACTCTTGTAATTGTTCTTTCAACTCCTTCAACTCTACTGGTGCCATACAATATAGTGGAATAGAGATAGGTTGAGTACCCGACACCAAATCAATATCTCTGTCGGGTGGCATGCCCAACAGATCTATAGGAAACACATCTGGGAACTCCGTCACTACTGGGACTGATTCAATAGTAAGAGTATCAGCACTAACATATCTCGCGAAGGCCAAAATACACCAAACACCCATTCTCAACCATCCATTAAGCCTTTAGAAAAGATACCACTCTACTAGGAACATGATCCAGGTAGCCTCTCCACTCCAACCTTGGCAACCCCGTCATCGCCAATGTCACGGTCTTAGCGTGGCAATCAAGAATAGCGTAATATGGTAAAAATAAATTCATGCCCAAAATCAAATCAAAATCTACCATGCTAAGCAATAAGAGATCAACTCTAGTATCATAGCCCCTAATGGTAACCATACACAGTCGATATACATAGTCCACCACAATAGAATCACCCACCAGTGTAGATACATGAACACGCATATCTAAATAATCACGAGGAACATCCAAATAATGATCAAAGTATGATGACACATATGAATAAGTGGAACTAGGGTCAAATAAAACGGAAGCATCCCTGTGGAACACGGAACACAATCCTCAAATGTTGCTCATGCTCCTCTATACTACGAGAGTAAACCAAGACGACATCAATGAACACTATCACAAAAGAGTCTAAATAAGACCTGAACACCTGGTTTATCAAATCTATGAATATCGTTGGAGCATTAGTCAAACCAAATAGTACCACCAAGAACTCATAATGGCCATAATGAGTCATAAAAGCCATATTAGGAATATCTGAAACCCTAATCTTCACCTGATTTGGTAACACTATCTCAAGTCAATCTTAGAGAACACCCTATCACCTTGAAGTTGATCAAACAAATCATCAATACGAGGTAATGTATACTTGTTCTTTATAGTAACCTTGTTCAGCTATCTATAATAAATGCACATCCTCATAGTACTATCATCAATCCTCGCAAACAACACAGGTGCACCCAAAAAGAAACACTTAGTCTAATGAACCCCTTTCCAAGCAAATCATGCAATTGTTTCTTCATCTCCTTCAACTCAGCCGGAGCCATGCGATATGGTAGAATACATATGGGCTAAGTGCCTGGAAATAATTCAATACCAAAATAGATATCCTATTCGATGGCATACCCAAAAAATCCATTAGGAACACCTCCAGGAACTCTCTCATGATCGGTACCGAACCCATATGAGTGTAACGACCCGAACGATTGCTTTATATATTTGAGCCTTGTTCAACTATTTGATGATTCCCCGTATGTTTGCTTGTTTTTTTGTGACTTGCAAGGATGGTTGGTTTGGCTTCGGGAAGGTTTGAGATAGAATTAGGGCACCTAGTCTTATTTTTGGAGGCTTAAGTTGTAAGGGTTGATCAAGGTTTGACTTTGAGTAAACACTTTCGGATTGGTTATTTGATGATTATGGTAATTTTGAACTTAGGCGTATGTTCAGATTTGAATTTGGAGGTTCTTAGACGGTCTATTTGCCGAAATTTGGCAATTGGAAGGTTTGGAGAGTTCATAAGTTGATGGGGAGTTGACATTGATGTTATCGGGATTCGAGGTATTCTTAGACTTTACATGGGTTTATTTCTCTATTCATAACTTGTGTGCAAAATTTGTTAGTAATCCAGAATGATTAGGTATGATTCGGACGAGTTTGGCGAAGTTAGAAAGTTTGGACGTTAAGAGATGGAGTTTGATCGTCGATTCTTGGTTTTGATGTTAGTTGTGGTATTTTTAGAATTTGGATAAGTTTGGATAAGGTATTAGTACTTGTTGGTATAATTGGGGGTGGGCCCAGGGGGCTCGGGTGTGTTTCAGGATGGTTCCAGACCATTTTAGGGTCCATTAGCAGTTATGGTTATAGTATGTCACACCTGTGGTACTTATTGCGCAGGTGCGAGGTCGCAAAAGCAAAGCCTGTAGCACATCTATGGGGTTTGCATTTGCGGGGTTGGGTCACATCCACAAGGTTGGCCTTGGGGATGAAGGTTCGCATATGCGTTATTGTGGTCGTATCTGCGATAGCGCAAAAGCGGATGTTGGATCAAAGATGCGATGCTAGGCCAGTGTGGGAGGCTCGCAGATGCGAGCATTTTGTTTCAACAGCGATGTTGCATATGCGACTATTTGGTCCGCAGATGCGAAATCACTGGCAGACTTTATTATTTCGAGGGTTAGCTTATTTTTTTAATATTTTCTGCATGGGCTCGAGCAATAGTACTCGGATCGCCTAAAATTTTTACGGACCATCAAAAATGACCTAAGGAACAATAGTCAACGCCTCGCCATAACCATTCCTCGTATTTTGGCATTTTAGGGCCGAAAATATGAATTCCACCTAATTCCCATATTTTCTTGTTCTATATAGCCCACGTCGCCTAAAATTTTGCTAGCCCATCAAAAATAACCTAAGGAACAATAGTCACCGATTTGCCATGACCGTTCATCGTTATTTGGTGTTTAAGGGCCATAAAATTGGAATTCTGCCAGATTCCCAGATTTTCATGTGTTATAGCCCATGTCTTCTACATGGCCCGAGGTGACCGGACCTGAATCGCCTAAAATTTTGTCGGACCATTAAAAATGACCTATGGAATTATAGTCACCGCCTCGCCATGACTGTTACTAATTTTTTGGTGTGTTAGGGCCATAAAATTGAAATTCTGCCCGATTTCTAGATTTTCGTGTGCTATAGCCCATGCCTTTTGCATGGGCCCGGGCGATCGGACCTGGATTGGCTAAAATTTTACTGACCCATCAAAAATAACCTAAGGAACAGTAGTCACTGCCTCGCCATGACTATTACTCGATTTTTGGCGTCTTACGGCCATACAACTAGAATTCAGTCTGATTCTCAGATTTTCGTATGTTATAGCCCACACCTTCTGCATGGGCCTGGGAGACCAAACCCTGATCGCCTAAAATTTTGCCGGACCATCAAAAATGACTTAAGGAACAATAATCACCGCCTCGCCATGACCGTTCCTCATTTTTCGCTTAGTTCTGTCTGATTCCCAGATTTTCGTGTGCTATAGCCCACGCCTTCTGTATGGATCCGGACGACTGGCTCCGGATCGCCTAAAATTTCGTCGGCCCATCAAAAATGACCTAAGGAACAATAGTCACTGTCTCGCCATGACCATTACTAATTTTCTAGTATTTTAGGGCCATAAAACTGGAATTCCGCCCGATTCTAATATTTTTGTGTGTTAAAGCCCATGCCTTCTACATGGGCTCGAGCGACCGGACCTAGATCGGCTACNCTACCCATCCCGCAGCCTACATTACAACCAATGAAAGTCCCACTTGATCCTTAACTGAATGAGCTCAATTAGTAGAGTAGTACACTACGGGCAAGCCTATGGTATNCAATTTTGTCGACCCATCAAAAATAACCTAAGGAACAATATTCACTATCTCGCCATGAGCGTTACTCATTTTTTGTCATTTTAGGACCATAAAAATAGAATTCTGCCTGATTCCAAGATATTCGTGTGAGCCCACGCCTTCTACATGGGCCCAAGCGACCGGAGTCGGATCGCCTAAAATTTCATCGTTCCATCATAAATGACCTAAGGAACAATAGTCACTATTTCGCCATGACCGTTACTAATATTTTGGCATTTTAGGGCCGTAAAACTGGAATTACGCCTGATTTTATGATTTTCGTGTCCACGCCTTATGCATGGGACCGGGCGACCGGATCCAGATCATCTAAAATTTTGCCGAACCATCAAAAATAGCCTAAGAAATAATAGTCACCGCCTCTCCATGACCGTTACTCGTTATTTGGTATTTTAGGACCATAAAACTGGAATTCCTCCCAATTCTCAGATTTTCGTATGCATCATTTGCATGCATTCGGGCGACCAAACCCGAATCGCCTAAAATTTTGCCGGACAATCAAAACCGACCTAAGGTACAATAGTCATCGCCATGCCATGACAATTCCTCATTTTATGGCGTATTAGGACCATAAAACTAGAATTTCACTCGATTCCCAAATTATGCATGCATCCGGACGACCGGACCCGAATCGCTTTAAATTTTGTCGGACCTTAAAAAATGACCCAAGGAACAACAGTCATCGCCTTGCCATTACATTTTCTCATTTTTGGCGTTTTAGGACCATAAAACTGGAATTTCGTCTGATTCCTAGATTTTCGTGTGTTATAGTCTACGCCATCTGCATACATTCGGGCAACTGGACCCGATTCGCCTAAAATTATGTCGGACCATCAAAAATGACCTAAGGAACAATAGTTATCACCATCTGCATACATATGGACGACCAGACCCAAATCGCACAAAATTTAGTCGGGCCATCAAAAATGACCTAAGGAACTTAATCATCGCCTCGCCATGACCGTTCCTCGTTTTTTGATATTTTAGGGCCATAGAAATAAAATTCTGCTAGATTCCTATATTTTCGTTTGCTATTGCCCATGCTATCTTCATGCATCTAGGCGACCAGACCCGAGTCGCCTAAAATTTTGTCATACCATCAAAAATGACCTAAGGAACAATAGTCATTGTCGCGCCAAGACTGTTCCTCATTTTTTGGCGTTTTAGGACCATAAATTTGTAATTCCGTCTGATTCTCATATTTTTATGTGTTATAGCCCACGTCATCTGCATGTATCATGGCGACCGGACCTGAATTGCCTAAAGTTTTGTCGGACCATCGAAAATGACCTAAGGAACAATAGTCATCCCCTCGCCATCATTGTTCCTCATTTTTTGACGTTTTAGGGCCATAAAACTGGAATTCCGCCTGATTCCCAGATTTTCGTGTGCTATAACCCACGCCATCTGCATACATTCGGGCGAACGGATCCGAATCGCCAAAATATTTTTCGGACCATCAAAACCGACCTAAGGAACAATAGTCATCGTCTCGCCATGACCATTCTTCATTTCTTTTGTGTTTTAGGGTCATAAAATAGAAATTTCGCTCGATTCCCAGATTTGCGTATGCTATAGCCCACGCCATCTGCATGCATCCGAGTGACCGGACTTGAATCGCCTAAAAACATTTTGGACCATCTTCATGAATCTGGGCTACCAATCCGAAGCGCTAAAAAGTCTGTGGGGCCATCAAAAATAACCTAATGAACAATAGTTATGGCTTCGCGGCATGACCGTTCCTCGTTTTTTGGCATTTTAGGACAGAAAAACTGGAATTCGAGCCAATTTCTAAAATTTCGTGTGCAAAATCCAGGCCATCTCCGGGTTACCGGATCCGAATCACCTAAAATTTTGTGGGGCCATTAAAAATGACCGAATGAATAATAGTCATGGCTTCAGCATGATCGTTCCTCAGTATTTAGCATTTTATGGCAAAAAATTGAAATTCGGAATGATTTCCAAATATTCGTGTGCTATAGTCCACGTCATCTGGATGAATTCGGGCTACCAGATCCGAATCGTCTAAAATTTTGCGAAGCCATAAAAAATGACCTAATGAATAATAGGCATGGCTTTGGCACGACTGTTCCTCAGGTTTTGAGATTTTAGGGCAGAAAAAACTGAAATTCGGGACGATTTCTAAATTTTCGTGTCATATAGTCCACGCCATCTGCATGAATTCGAGCTACCGGATCCGAGTCGCCTAAAATTTTATGGGGCCATAAAATTGACCTAATGAACAATTGGCATGGCTTCAGCATTACTGATCCTCAGGTTTTGGCATTTTAGGGCCAAAAAATTAAAATTCGGACCGATTTCTAAATTTTCGTGTGCTATAGTCCACCCTATCTGCATGAATCCAGGCTACCAGATCCGAATCGCCTAAAATTCCACCGGGCCATCAAAACTGACCTAATGAACAATTGGCATGGCTTCAGCATTACTGATCCTCAGGTTTTGGCATTTTAGGGCCAAAAAATTAAAATTCGGACCGATTTCTAAATTTTCGTGTGCTATAGTCCACCCTATCTGCATGAATCCAGGCTACCAGATCCGAATCGCCTAAAATTCCACCGGGCCATCAAAACTGACCTAATGAACAATTGGCATGGCTTCAGCATTACTGATCCTCAGGTTTTGGCATTTTAGGGCCAAAAAATTAAAATTCGGACCGATTTCTAAATTTTCGTGTGCTATAGTCCACCCTATCTGCATGAATCCGGGCTACCAGATCCGAATCGCCTAAAATTCCACCGGGCCATCAAAACTGACCTAATGAACAATACCGTTTCTCATTTTTTGTTATTTTAGGGCCAAAAAACTTAAATTCGAGCCAATTTTCAAATTTTCGTGTGTTACACGTCATCTGCATGATTCCAGGCTACCTGATCCGAATCGCCAAAAATTTTGAAGGGCCATAAAAATGACCTAATGAACAATAGTCGTGGCTTCGGCATGACCGTTCCTTGTTTTTTGGCATTTTAGGACCAAAAGATTGGAATTCAAAATTTTCGTGTGCTATAGTCCACGTCATCTGCATAAATCCGTGCTGCCGGATTCGAATCAATTTCGATTAGCCTGAAATTTTCTAGATGCATAGAAAACAGCCCAGTTATCAATAGTATTGTTGCTTGGTCGACAAGTTTCCCGTTGTTAAACATCAGTTGTATATCTAATCTATGGATGGCAGTCTTGGTCAAATTTTGACGTTGTGCATTTGTCGCTCCGAGTTTTCTCTCGATTTCGTGGAAACTATTGCCAAATATGTCCGAAATCGTGCTGCTTCGCACAATCCCAAAATTTGCAACATAATTTGCAAAATCACAGATCAGACATAACAGTAAACTTCTAACTAGACATACAATTTAACTCCATAAGATGGATACGTGAAAACATGTTCCATTTCATAATTAGTTTTAATATAGATGACTTGAAGAAGATTAAAACTATATTAAGCCAGAACAAAAAGAAAGTAGGAGACTGAAAAAATAAACACAGCGGAAAATCTCAACAAAAAATAGATATCATGAGCTAAATAATTCATTATTATAATTACTATTATTATTATTATTATTGCTGTTATTATTGTTGTAATTATTGCTGGTGTTTACTATTTTCAAATATTGAACCACAGCTCGAGCTTTGATTCAAAAAAATATATATAGATCAAAATGCATCCTCAAAAATACTCACCTCGCCACATGCTAGTGAATTACAATAATATACTCATTATAACAATATATGAGTAGAATCTTATGTTATTCTCTCTCAAAAGCTCTCGGCGCATGTTAAGCTAACGTATGTCGAACGTGGATAGCCATGGGAGGGAGGAAAGGACGACCTCGAAAATAGCCATGNCAGCGGAAAATCTCAACAAAAAATAGATATCATGAGCTAAATAATTCATTATTATAATTACTATTATTATTATTATTATTGCTGTTATTATTGTTGTAATTATTGCTGGTGTTTACTATTTTCAAATATTGAACCACAGCTCGAGCTTTGATTCAAAAAAATATATATAGAT
>AWOL01S0099865.1:0-23260 GCA_000715115.1 Nicotiana otophora
TATATATCGTCATTGTAATATCGAGCCATGATGCCGAGTTTGGTTGTCGAGCTCGAGCCCCAGAAACCAATCTAGATCGAGCTCGAGACATTGAGGTCGAACAAATAGAGATCGGCTAAGATCGAGCTCAAGCCCCAGAAACCAATCAGGATCGAGATCGGTCAAGATCGAGATCGAGCCAAGAAATAAAAAAGTCATTGTAGCCGCAATTAGGGGGAGAATCTCGGCAGAAATCACGGCTTGAATCAAGGAAAAGCTAATTAATTAATCTATCATGGGATCCCCACTATGTATTTTTAATTATATCCAAAATGGGATTCTCCCACTATATTAAGAGTTGTTATCATTTGTAGAAGGAGAAATTCATTTTGGAGATATACAGAAAAGAGAGCAAATACTATCATTTTTTGGCTTTTGATATTTTGTCATATTGTTTCTTTTACCAATCATTCTTCACTCAATTTGAAGGTGATAAAACTTGATGGCTCAGGTTAACTAGTTCATTCGATTTGCATTCATTCTTTTTATAACTAATTTCGATATTTATTTACATATCTTTCCCAATTGTATCAATTTATATCACGTATCCTTAGAATTACGTATAAATTCAACTTTATCCGTTTTTCGGGTAAACATATATATATATGTATAAATGTATGTATATAATTACGCATGGCTTACAACCTTACTCCATCTACCTTTAATCAATTAATATTGAAGCATTACTTGGCGAATATCTAATGAATAAAGTAACTTGACATGCGAGATATAAAGGGGGATCCACACGTCCAAACATCTGGTTAAATAGTCAATATCATGATAGAAAGAAGCTAGAAACTACCAGTGAGGAAAGTAAGTCATTAATAGGGCCATATTCACCTTTTCATACCATGTGTGATGTGACCAAACGCTTTTAATTAAATGCTGAAATGTTGCCCCATTTATTTGACACCATATATAGAACAAGATTTTTATGTTCGTCATCAGCTGAAATTATATGTTGCACTCCTTATATAGTTGTATGACCATTTAGTGAGATGTTTGTGCTTATGCTAAGCTGAAATTGGTCACTTAATACAAACGGTTACTAATCTTTTATATTAAAAAAAATTAAATGACACTAATCGTATAAGAAATTTTAACATATAACTTTAATTCGTTAAGAGAAAGCAACCCAAGAATAAATCTCCTTAATAATTGAGGGAACAACAATCTGAAGAAAGATCAATTCTCAACCACAAAACCCTTTCTATCAACACTTTATTCTGGCAAGTTAGACCCATGTTACCACTTATTGATAAAGGTATATTCACACATGAAAAATTATCAGAACTATTATGAATGAGTTGTTTAAAAATAGGGGCATTTATTGGCGATTGAGAGGATGATGAACAAATGATTGAAATAGCATGTGCCCTTCACATGTTTGTTCTTTAAGCCTCTACTGTAGCTCTCTTAACAGATCGTTTTGGGTCTCTCAGTTGTTTGTTTTTCCTGCTTTTATATTCACTTCGTTTGGCGAAACAACAACAACAACTCAATAAAATCTCACTAATGGGGTATGGAGAGGGTAGTGTGTACGCAAACCTTACCCCTACCCCAAAGGAGTAAAATGTTGTTTTCGAAAGCCTCTCGGCTCAAGAAAACAAAAAGACGAAAGGACAAAAGGAGACAATATTAGTATCGCCACAACAATCATAGGAAAAATAGGAACATCATGAAATGCAAAAGAAAGATGCAAAGCAAAAACGATAGCTAGTAAATAGGATATGCACTGAAAAGCGAAGTAGTAAAACACAACATTGTCACTAGCTACCCTAGACAAAAACCCTACGTGGCCAGTCCCACAATGGTACGAAGTANCTTATGCTAAGCTGAAATTGGTCACTTAATACAAACGGTTACTAATCTTTTATATTAAAAAAAATTAAATGACACTAATCGTATAAGAAATTTTAACATATAACTTTAATTCGTTAAGAGAAAGCAACCCAAGAATAAATCTCCTTAATAATTGAGGGAACAACAATCTGAAGAAAGATCAATTCTCAACCACAAAACCCTTTCTATCAACACTTTATTCTGGCAAGTTAGACCCATGTTACCACTTATTGATAAAGGTATATTCACACATGAAAAATTATCAGAACTATTATGAATGAGTTGTTTAAAAATAGGGGCATTTATTGGCGATTGAGAGGATGATGAACAAATGATTGAAATAGCATGTGCCCTTCACATGTTTGTTCTTTAAGCCTCTACTGTAGCTCTCTTAACAGATCGTTTTGGGTCTCTCAGTTGTTTGTTTTTCCTGCTTTTATATTCACTTCGTTTGGCGAAACAACAACAACAACTCAATAAAATCTCACTAATGGGGTATGGAGAGGGTAGTGTGTACGCAAACCTTACCCCTACCCCAAAGGAGTAAAATGTTGTTTTCGAAAGCCTCTCGGCTCAAGAAAACAAAAAGACGAAAGGACAAAAGGAGACAATATTAGTATCGCCACAACAATCATAGGAAAAATAGGAACATCATGAAATGCAAAAGAAAGATGCAAAGCAAAAACGATAGCTAGTAAATAGGATATGCACTGAAAAGCGAAGTAGTAAAACACAACATTGTCACTAGCTATTTTAGACAAAAACCCTACCTGGCTAGTCCCACAATGGTACGAAGTAAGTCAAGACTCAACTACATCCTAACCTACAACTCTAATACTCGACATTCACATCTTCCTATCAAGTGTCATAAACGAACAAGAGAAGTTTTACGATTCTCATTTCACATTATAATTGATACTCCCTTTTCAATTTAGATGGCACACTTCTTTATTAGTCTGTCCCCATAAGAATGACACATTTCTATAATTGGAAAAAATTCAACTTTAAACTATTTATTTTACCCTTAATTAAAAGTTTTTATAACCACACAAATGTCAATGGCTCACAAATCTTTTACCCCTTAAGCTTTTAATACCACAAATTTTAAAAGTTTCCTTTTTTTTCTTAAACTCCATGCCGAGTCAAACTGCCTCATCTAATTTGAAACGGAGGGAGTAATATATTTGATGCAATTCAACAGAATTTAAGATCTGATTAAAACAAAATAATTATCAAACTCGGATTCTATAAAAATTTAAGCTCATTTTAAAATAAAATTAGACAGTATAATTCATCATAAGTTTAATAATTTACCCAAGTGTTACTATCAATTTGATGGATAGATGTTACCAATGGTGAATCAATTTCCTTAATTTTTATTAGTACGGTGCATATACTGCCACATAAATAGGAAAGTCTTGGTTCAATTTTTTTCTTTCAGTTGTTATTGAACATAGTTTTCTTTTCTTTATTGGGTTAATGGAGGAGCGAGAAGTCCAACTGAACAACAATAGTTTGATGACATGAAATTCAAACGAACGTAATCAACACTAGTTACTTATTAATCAGGGAATGGAAATTATTGAAATCGGAATACACAGGATATATGGTGTTGTCAATTAGCATTGGATCGTTGCCGACAGCAAACAAGGAGCCATCCCGTTGTCACAGTAGTGTCTCCGACACGCGCGACTGTACACATAGGAACACGTAACAGCTTCCTTATAAAATCATTTATGGCTGCATCGTAAACTCTGGAATTCTGCTCGGATCGATAGCAAAAGAGAGACGAAAAAACCTTCTTGATGTTCAAGAATCATCATAAATGTTCCCCTATTTCACTTCCTTCTACTCATCTTGTTATCCTCGCATGAAATAACAGTTCGCGCTAAAGTCCTAGGCCCTCAATAGTATTAATGTAGGGGTGTACATGTCCCGGGTTGGTTCAGATTTTATCAAAATCAAATTAAACCAACTATATTGGCTTTGATTGGTTCGGTTTTATCGGGTATTGTCGAGTTTTCGGGGTTTTTTATTACATGAATATTATTTCAATCTTACTATATTAAAGTTATAGATAAAGTCTTGATGAGTGAATATATGTTTACTAAAAATTTAAAAAAATAACAAATATAGGATCTATTAAAGTATTCTTATGGGAAATGTTTTTTTTAGTAACACATGATAGCTTATTTTCTTAGTCATCTAACAATAATTTTTTTGTTGATGTACGCTTTCAAGGTTAACCAATTGTAATAATTAAACATAAAATTAATATAAGACTTAAATAATGATATGTTCTATGTAATTTTAAATTATCGAAAATCGAAATACCACTTCAAATTAGAAAAAAGATATAAGAAATCTTGATGAATATGAAAAAATAAAGAGATGATTGACGCATTTCGGTGATACTTAATAAGAAAGTGATACAACTCATTATTTAAAGTAAATAAAAATGAATGCACTCTGTAGTTCAATTAAATATTACATCTAGACGATATTAAATATTTCTAGACATTTTTTAAACAAAACCATAGATAAAGTCTTAAAGTATATATATAAAAAAATTATATATTTATATGTCGGTTTTGTTCGGGTTTTTTTACTCAATACCAAACCAAATCAAACCAAACCTAATCGATTTTTTAATCGGTTTGGTTTGACTTTTCGGTTTGGTGCGATTTTCCAGTTTGATTTGAACACCTCTAAGTAGTAGTAGGTATTGAGGCCCACATCGGATGGGAGTGGAAGGTCATTCATCTCCTTATGTGGCGTTGACACAATCCTTAGCTTTTGGGGTTGAGTTTTGCACAATCCTTAACTTTGGGGTAGAGTTAGGTCCGAGGTCTATTTTCTTTATTAATTAATACTTAATAGGGACATGCCCGCTACTACACCAATTTGACCTGTACCTTATAGCTCATTGTAGACCTACTTCAACTCGACTTGGATCGTGCTTCAACGCAAACAGTAATTTGCCGGCCACAATGCCCATTTTGAATTTTCACGATTGAACATAATTATAAGGGACAAACAACTTAACGTAAAAGCATGATAGTATTAGTACAAACTATAATACCTCTAGCAGATTCTTTAATTTTCAAACGTCACCATAACTTTCTTTTCCACAACTTTTCCTCCTTGGAAAGGTTAAGTGTTTATCCGAAAAACGGATATAGTTGAATTTGTATGTAGTTCTAAGAATATGTGGTATAATTTGACATGAATCGTAAAGCGAAATAAAAATATCAAATATTGACTGTAAAAGATGAAAAATAAGCAAAGTTGAAAAGAGAATGATTTATGAACAAGCAAGATAAAATAATGTATGAAGCTCCAAAGGATAATCTTCCAATATAGGTATGTATCAACAATATTTTAGTTACAGTGTATGAATCACTTAATAGATGCCCTTTTACAGGAATAATAGACATCTCTATTATAGTGGAGGGATCCTACTTTGGATATAATCATATAATTAAAAATACATAGTGGAGAACCTATGATAAATCAATTTTTCCCTAATTTCCACCAAGATTCCATTTCTTAGTGCGACTTTAACGGCTCTTGTCTATGAGCTCGATATTGACTCGGGGCCCGGTATTAATTCGGGCTCAGTATTGGTCGGTCTTTGACTCTTAAGCTCGATAACGCCGCTTCGCATCATAGTTCGATTTTGGATTCGAGCTCGATAATTACTTTGAGCTCGGTATTGATCGGTCCCTGAAACGTGAAGCTTGGTAACCACGCTTCGGATCTCATCCCGATATTATGAAGACGTTCTTCGGTCCATTATGTTCCCATCTCGACCAGTCGTTCGAAGGCCGAACTCGGTTTTGACCGTATACAGATAGTCACCTCGTTTTTCGGGAAGGATGTAGCGAGAAATAACATGATTTTTCAATGGTACGATTAGATATATAATGACGTTAACATCGAGCCCGATCATGACGTACGTGATGGTTGTCCCGTCGGTTCAGTTTACCAAGGCATTTAATGCGTGTCAAGCGATGGTCAGACACTGTTGATACTGAACCAACGTTGCTCAATCTATAAATAGCCCCTTTCTTTACCATTTATCACTTTTACATCTCCAATCTCCAAATTTTCTAAAGTTCTTTCTTGTATCCTCTGAGTTCATCTGTAAATCTGTGACTTTTCACTACAAAATCTTTCTTCTATGATTTTTACTGCAAAATCTTTCTTTAAAACATCAGATCTTTATTATTTCCTTCCTTTTTCGATCTTTAAATCCAAAATGGCGAAAATATCAAAAATCGTTCCTCACAAAGAAAACGTTTCTTCTTCACAGTCTGCCGCCGTTAAAATACTGGTGGAACCACGGCATGAGGAGTGTGTTCCCGGGGCGTGTGTTCTTACATCCGATTTTAAGGTCAATAAAGCCTCGTCGGTTCCTGGTCGATGTGAACCACTATCGAGGTATATGTGCTCAATAACTAAAGGACATCTCGAGCAGCTGAGAAAAGATTGTAACTGGGAGAAAATAGAAGTGATAATCATGGCACCCGAAGAAGATATTACTACTTATGTGAAAAGGGTTTTTAAGCGTGTATACTTACCCTTTTACATTGGGCCCCCTCGACCCTGTCGTTATCAATTTTTGCCGCCAATACCAAATAACCCTAGGCCAAATTCATCCTTCTTTTTGGTGGATCGTTATTCTGATCCGTTTTTTTGTGAACAAGATCGAGGGGATGCCTTTCACCCTCGACCATCTTATCAGACTGTACAACCCCCGCCTCTATTGAGGTAGGCTAATAAAACTCCAGTGTCGGGCTAACAAATGACTTTTCTCGTACATATACGAGGACAAGGACCGGGGTTGAATGGGCAGGTTCGTTCGAGTGAAGACCTCCGATCTGATCCCGGCCGAGCAGATGCCATTCCCTGAGGAGTGGAATATGAAGCGTAAGTATATTTCGACTGTTAGCTCTTATTGTTTTGCTCCTTCGTTTCTTTCTCACCGATATCGTTTTTTGTGATATAGCGGTTGCTTGGATGTCCGGTGTTGTTCCCGACCTTAAGAGCTGGGTACAGGCCCTGGCTTCGACCTCCATATATGTCGAGCGCTCATGGAATAATTTATCAAAGGGCCGATGGAAGGCCAAAAATCATGGTAAGCCTCTTTCTCATGCCTTTGTTGGTTCGAACAGAATGTTTTTCATATACTTAACCAATTTTCTTGTGTGTAGGCTTGGGCAAAGATGCGGTAATGAGGTTCCCGTCTGGTGAGGAAGAGACTTCGGCACCGGTTCTGAAACCAACGAAGGACAATAAAAGAAAAAGGGCCACCACTTCCAAGGATCCAGAACCCAAGACAAGTACGGCTCATAAGCCGAGGAGGAAAATTATCCCTCTGACCGAGGAATCTGTTCGGCGTTTAAGGGAGGAGGAGGAGGAGAAGAAGAAGAAGAAGAAGAAGAAGAAGAAGAAGAAGAAAAAAAAAAGAAGAAGAATAATAATAATAATAATAATAATAATAATAATAATAATAATAATAATAATAATAATAAGAAGAAGAAGAAGAAGAAGAAGAAGAAGAAGAAGAAGAAGAAGAAAAAGAAGCGGAAGAAGGAAGAAGGAAGAAGGAAGAAGAAGAAGAAGACGGGTCTGTACTGGTGGCCCGAGTTAAGAAAACCATCGATGCCCCAAACGAAGCTGGATCGATGGTGGTTTATGAAGCTCCGCCTCGAACTGAGGGGATATCGGAGAAAGATTCGGGCAGAGTCCCCGAATCATTAGAGATCGAGGATGCTTCCCACCGAAGTCAACAAACGGTGGGTATATCTGAAGGGGCCGATCCTGAAGCTCTCCGAACTGAGGAGAAAGCCCCAAGCGAGTCGCTTGGGGCAATAGTAATCGGAGACTCGCCCATTCTCCCTTCGTTTTCCGAAGGGGCGATTCGGGAAACCCAAGATTTAGGGGCCCTCGAGGTAGACCGGTCTCATGAAGGGGAGGACCCCTTCCGTGATTTGTTTACTGGTATCAAGGATGTTGCTGGCCCTAGTGATGTGTCGAGCCTTTTCTGTGAAGTGCACCAAGATCTGAATCGGGTAAGCTCTAACTCCCTTCGTAGATACCACTTTTATGTTTGATATTCTTTTCTAACTTCTTTTCTTCTTTCTTCGTAGGCCGCAGCGGTTCATCGAGAAGCATGTTCTCGGTCTCGAGATGAGATGCGTCGGTACGAGGCCGACCTCCGACGGGTCACGGAGAAGAGGAATGCCCTTAGACTCCTCTTCGGGCAAAGGGAAGAAGAAATCAAGGACCTTCGAGCTAAATTGGCCAAGGCTCATCAAGACCAGACCGACCCGACCGAGCAGGTAATAATAATCTTAAAAGCCCGTGGGCTCGATTCTGGAACGGTGGCTAATATTTCGATCTCACAGCTACAGCAGAATCTTGAGGTGATTGGGAAGCTTCGTGAGGAGGTCGATATGATAAGGGCGGAGACCTTGGGATGGAAAGATGGCATGGACCGTCTCGCCGATGAAAAAGAAACTCCTCGAGCCCAATTATCATTGGTGGAAAACCAACTTCAAATCATGAAGGAGAAGAGCTCAGTTCAAGCACGAAAAATAGAGGAGCTTGTGGCTCGGTTGGCCTTTGAACTTGCCAAGGCCTAATCTGACGTCGAAAAAGCAAAGTCCAATGTGGATGCATCCGTGGCCGTCTATCGGGCTGATACTGAAGTGCTCAGGTACAAGCAAGAGAGGCAGCCGAGACCGCTAAAACTCGAACACATTGGGTTGCTGAACTTGCCAAATGCCAATCTCGGAGGGTGACCCTCGAAGAGATCCATGCTCGATGTTTCGATCTCACCGAAGAGATAAAAAGGGCTAAAAAGCTCGAAGCCGATATTGAAGCCTTAGCTTCCGATGATGATGATGATGATGATGATGGGAGCAAGAGTGGGTCTAAGAGCGGGGAGGAGCTCGATCAAGAAGAGGCTTCTCCCGGAGATAATCAGGAACCTTAGGGTTTTTTGTTTTTGATCTTTTTTGTGTAGGGTCCTGATCGGACCTTGTAAATACTCATATATATGAAGATCTTTTCTTTTCCCGATTTGTCTTTGTTTCATATTCTGCCTTGTGAAAACTTTGTTTCAGTCATGCCTTATGAAAACTTTGTTTCAGTCATGCCTTTAGGCAATTTGATCGAAGCCGGATCTCGAAGTCTTTATAACGGAGTGAGTGATTTGCTCGAACTCAGAATAATCGTGTTAGCCCTTAGGCTAGTAGTCAAGTGAGTGATTGCTTGAACTCGAAGAAAGGTAGTCCGTAGGCTTTATAGTCGAGTGAGTGATTGCTCGAACTCGAAGAAAGGTAGTCCGTAGGCTTTATAGTCGAGTGAGTGATTGCTCGAACTCGAAGAAAGGTAGCCCATAGGCTTTATTAGTCGAATGGGTGATTTGCTCGAACTAGAAGTAAGGTAGCCCATAGGCTTTATTAGTCGAGTGAGTGCTTTGATCGAACTCAAAGTAAGGTAGCCCGTAGGCTTAATAGTCGAGCGAGTGATTGCTCAAACTCGAAAGAAGGTAGCCGTAGGCTTTATTAGTCGAGTGAGTGCTTTGCTCGAACTCGAAGGAAGGTAGCCCGTAGGCTTTATTAGTCGAGTGAGTGCTTTGCTCGAACTCGAAATAAGGTAGCCTGTAGGCTTAATAGTCGAGTGAGTGATTGCTCGAACTCGAAGAAAGGTAGCCCGTAGGCTTTATTAGTCGAGTGAGTGCTTTGCTCAAACTCGAAGTAAGGTAGCCCGTGGGCTTTATTAGTCGAGTGAGTTCTTTGCTCGAACTCGAAGTAAGGTAGCCCGTAGGCTTAATGGTCGAGTGAGTGCTTGCTCTAACTCGAAATAAGATTAGACCTTAGGCTTAGTAGTCGAGTAAGTGATTTCTCGAACTCGAAATGACGTAGCCCTTAGGCTTAGTAGTCGAATGAGTGATTGCTCGAACTCGAAGAAAGGTAGCCCGTAGGCTTTATTAGTCGAGTGAGTGCTTTGCTCGAACTCGAAATAAGGTAGCCTGTAGGCTTAATAGTCGAGTGAGTGATTGCGCGAACTCGAAGAAAGGTAGCCCGTAGGCTTTATTAGTCGAGTGAGTGCTTTGCTCGAACTCGAAATAAGGTAGCCTGTAGGCTTAATAGTCGAGTGAGTGATTGCGCGAACTCGAAGAAAGGTAGCCCGTAGGCTTTATTAGTCGAGTGAGTGCTTTGCTCAAACTCGAAGTAAGGTAGCCCGTGGGCTTTATTAGTCGAGTGAGTTCTTTGCTCGAACTCGAAGTAAGGTAGCCCGTAGGCTTAATGGTCGAGTGAGTGCTTGCTCTAACTCGAAATAAGATTAGACCTTAGGCTTAGTAGTCGAGTAAGTGATTTCTCGAACTCGAAATGACGTAGCCCTTAGGCTTAGTAGTCGAATGAGTGATTGCTCGAACTCGAAGTGATATAGCCCGTAGGCTTTATGGTCGAGTGAGTGGTTGCTCGAACTCGAAGTAATATATCTCGTAGGCTTAGTAGTTGAGTGAGTGATTGCTCGAACTCAAAATAATGTAGCATGTAGGCTTATTAGTCGAGTGAGTGTTTACTCGAACTCAAAATAAGGTATCCCTTGGGCTTCGTAGATAGTACCTGAGTGAGAATGGTTGCTCGAACTCGAGTTGGGGTATCCCTTAGGCTTTATGGTCGAATGAATGATTTCTCGAACTCGAAGTAATGTATCCCTTAGGCTTAGTAGTCGAGTGAGTGATTGCTCGAACTCGAAGTAATGTAGCCCGTAGGCTTAGTAGTCGAGTGAGTGATTGCTCGAACTCGAAGTAATTTAGCCTGTAGGCTTATTAGTCGAGTGAGTGTTTACTCGAACTCGAAATAAGGTATCCCTTGGGCTTCGTAGATAGTCCTCGAGTGAGTGATTTCTCGAACTCGAAATGGCGTAGCCCTTAGGCTTAATGGTCGAGTGAGTGCTTGCTTGAACTCGAAATAAGATTAGCCCTTAGGCTTAGTAGTCGAGTGAGTGATTGCTCAAACTCAAAGTAATGTAGCTCGTAGGCTTAGTAGTCGAGTGAGTGATTGCTCGAACTCGAAGTAATGTAGCCCATAGGCTTAGTAGTCGAGTGAGTGATTGCTCGAACTCGAAGTGATACAACCCATAGGCTTTATGGTTGAGTGAGTGATTGATCGAACTCGAAATAAGATTAGCCCTTAAGCTTAGTAGTCGAGTGAGTGATTGCTCGAACTCGAAGTAATGTAGCCTGTAGGCTTAGTAGTCGAGTGAGTGATTGGTCAAACTCGAAGTAATGTAGCCTGTAGGCTTTATGTGGGGCTTGATCTCGTTGATTTTTTGGTTTGGCAGTCCCCGATTTATGGGGTAATGGTCGGTCCTTGAGCCTGTTTGCATAATAAATCACGAAATAAGGGATGGATTCTGAGATATGAGATAACGGTAAAGGAGAATTTTCTCTGTCATTATACATGTGTTTATGCTTTTGTACCAGGGATCGAGTTAACTACACGAGCATGGTTCGTTTTGACCATTTGGCTCTTACAATATTTCCTATTGAAACCTTGTTGTCGTGAAATAACTTCTTTGCATTGAATTTGATGATCGAATTTTATGATCGAACTTTGATATAACTAGATATATTCGACGGTAATGCCCCCCAGTATTCGAGGTTGATTGTAAAGAGGCATTGGATACTATCGAATTGTTCTAAGTTAGCGCGATCAATGGCTGTAGGATTTATACTATACGGACGGTATAGGTCCTTGATCGGCCTTTGTTCTCGGTTGGTATCCCTTTAATAACGAACCCAGAACCCAACTGGACGTCTTCAACTCTGATCTTCGATTGATATCGATTGTGTACATCGGCCCAAGTAATAGCCGGGTACTCGATCATATTCTGCTTCAACTGTCGTGAAGCCATCAAGCTCCACTCGTTTATTCCTTGAGTAAAAGCTTGTACAGCCCAATCGTCAGTGACCGGTGGTAGATCCATTCGCTCCATTTGGAAACGAGATACGAATTCTCTTAGTATCTCATTATCCTTTTGTCTTGCCTTGAATAGATCCAACTCCCTGGTCTCGACCTTTATGGCCCCAGCATGCGCTTTTATGAAAGAATCTGCAAGCATAACAAAAGAATCAATAGAGTTAGACGGTAAATTATGATACTATATCATTGCTCCCTTTGACAGGGTTTCATCGAATATTTTCAATAATACAGATTCGATTTCATCATCCTCTAGATCCTTCCCTTTGATGGCACATGTGTAAGAGATGACATGTTCGTTGGGATCGGTTTAGGAGTCGCGCTTGGGGGGAAAGGCTTTTGTACGAAATTTTTGGAATCTAAGCCCTTCAATATCGGTGGTGCCCCCGGGATCTAATCAACCCTGGAGTTATATGTTTCCATTTTTTTGTCGTTTGCCTCGATCCTCCTTTCTCCTAATTCTATGCGTTTGGTCAGTTCTTCGAACATCTTAGAAATGTCGGGATTAGTCCTCGACTCTCGCTCATTTGACCTTACTATAGCTGGTTCCATTCTGTGGGTAACTTCTCGGGGTGGACTGGGCTCCGGCCTGCTCGGTATTTGGGTTTGACTCTGCAACTGAGCTATTGTTGCCTTTTGAGCTTGCAACATTTCAAAAATCATACGCAAACTGATTCCGTTTTCCTCAACGTTATGGGTATCTCGAGCTACATATCGAGTACCACCGTGAATGCTTTTTTCAGGTTCAGAACATAGGTTTGCCTCAGTGGCTACATGCGAATTAACGTCTAATGGCACTTCGACTCGAGCTCCAACGGCGTCGACAAGCGGCCTTTCGGCCCTGGGCGTCAAGTTGTTGTTCTCACCTTGAAGGCCAGCTTCGTTGTCGATAGGTAAGGCCATTTAATTGAGAGCTCGTTGTTGCTAATCCGAAATTAAAGACACTTCCGAAAACAAGCGTAAAATGATGTGTTTTTCAGATTCGTATCAAATAACCACTGTTATTCTTAGCCCCACGGTGCGCGCCAAACTATTTACCTGAAAAACGGATAGAGTTGAATCTATATGTAGTTCTAAGGATACGTGGTATAACTTGACATGAATCATAAAGGGAAATAAAAATATCAAATATTGACTGTAAAGAAAGAAAAATAAGCAAAGTTGAAAAGAGAATGATTTATGAACAAGCAAGATAAAATAATGTATGAAGCTCCAAAGGATAATCTTCCAATATAGATATATATCAACAGTATTTTAGTTATAGTGTATGAATCACTTGATAGATGCCCTTTTACAGGAATAATAAACATCCCTATTATAGTGGAGGGATCCTACTTTGGATATAATTAAAAATACATAGTGGGAAACCCATGATAAATCAGTTTTTCTCTAATTTCCACCAAGATTCCCTTTCTTAGTGCGGCTGTAACGACTCTTGTCTATGAGCTCGATATTGACTCGAGCTCGATTTTGACTCGGGGCCCGGTATTAATTCGGGCTCACTATTGGTCGGTCTTTGACTCTTAAGCTCGATAACGTCGCTTCGCATCATAGTTCGATTTTGGATTGGAACTCGATAATGACTTCAAGCTCGGTATTGATCGGTCCCTGAAACACGAAGCTCGGTAATCTGGCTTCGGATCTCATCCCGATATTATGAAGATGCTCTTCGGTCCATTATGTTCCCATCTCGACCCGTCGTTCGAAGGCCGAACTCGATTTTGACTGTATACATTAAGGAAGCTCAAATCCACTGGTTTATAAAGTTTATTTCTGTCTCTCGTATTCCAGATAATATAATTATTATAAAGATAAAAATGCTACTTCAAGACTTGTTAAGTACAACAACACGTTGCAAATTACTTCCTATAGCCTCTTTGGCCGAGCCGCAATAATCAGCTTATTTTGAGAAGTGCTTTTTCTCAAAAGTACTTTTCTTTGAAGGCAATTAGTGTTTGGCCAAGTTTTTAAAAACTGCTTCTAAGTGTATTTTTCTCAAAAGTGCTTTTCAAAAAAGTACTTTTGGAGAGAAGCTATTTTTTTCTACTTCTCCAAAACTGCTCATATTTCTCTTCAAAAGCACTTTTTTTCCTTCCAAAAGCTTAGCCAAACACCTTAATTTTTGGAAAAAATACTTTTGGCTAAAAAAAAACTTTTGGCCCAAAAAAAGCTTGTCCAAACAGGCTATTACTCTAAACTGGTAATGGTTAAACGAATATAGTTTGCTTACAAACGTCAATTATTATGGATCAGGCCATTGAAGGAGGAATTGCCATCAAATATTGCAGCAAGAGATTCTCCAAACCTGAAGTCCTTTTTTTATGTGCTGTATCAACATATTAGCCGGCAAAATCCACATACATAAGTGCCACACTTTTTTCATCTTTCACAGCGAAGTCTTCACAATCACATTCAATCTACATACACAAAAACGATGTAGACACGAAAACAAGCCATAATTGTTGTCCCACTAATCACCATTATAATTAGTTCATAACTCATTCCTTCAGCAAATCATACACTACTGCTGAATTCAACTATCACGCAAGAGGAGCCACACTTGGCCCCGTTAGTATGAAACACCTACTTGAGAAAAGAAAAGAAAAAGTAAAATGGCTAACCGGGAATGAGGTATAAAATAAAAGGTACATGTACATATAAATCAAATATTCGACTAGAGGCTTCTTGAATACCTTTTTTTCCGCAGGGAAAGGAAAAACTAGGTTAGCACTCGTACTCCTTATCACACACATCTTAAGGGGAAAAACATATGTTACACGGAAAATGCGAAGTGCAGGATCCGCTAATCACATCAGTTCCTTTTTATGTAGCAACTTTGTGCAAAAGTTCAACATATTTACAACCATTAAGAATGATTAATACTAGTATCAGGAACCAGCTGCCTGAGATGAAGAGGGAAAGTTTATTCAGTAACTAAACAAACATAGGAACACAAGAAATCCAACAAGTAAGAACATAAGCTTCAGATTGTTATCTGCCTGTCCTTGGGCTGGCCGTGCAGCATTATGAACATTCACCCCACGATATGCAGGAGGATATCCAAATGGGTAATTAGATGTTGCACCAAATGCAGTTAGACTGGGAAATCCATGAAACTGAAAACTGAACAACGATGGAAACAACCCACCAAAACCAGCAGACATTGTAAAGTTACCAAAACTAGCAGTTGCTCCTGGAAAAAATCCTCCCACATGACCAAAACCGAGATTAGGAAAAGCATTTGATACTGGCGGAGGAGCTGTTTCAGGTCTTTGCCCTGCTGGCCTGCTAGGAATTTCAACCCCAGGGATCGGTTTCGATCTTGGATCAGTTGAAGTCCTCCCTCTGCCATACAAAGGCACTAACTTCTCCTCTTGTATAAGGGCCTTACAAACAGGACATTCATGGGATTGTGAGTGAAGCCGTAGCCATTTATAGAGACATGGCCAACAATAGAGGTGACCACAAAGTGTCACAATAGGGTCTTGTGCCAAGTCAAAGCAGATGTTACATTCAAAATCACCAGCATCATTGCTGCTATTTCCTGAGGAAGAAGAACTCTCATATGCCCTGGTAGTCAAGTTCTGCATTTCACCCGATATCTCTTATTGGCACACAGATATGCACTTCGCCTGTCAATCAGGAGGAACCCAGGATTAGCACAACATAAAAATTTTAAAAAATAAAAAAAGATAGAGTCAAAAGGCACTACAAATGAGATTAGCAAAATCCAGATAAACAGGATGAATGGCAGATCAGCATAAAAAAGCAGAAACAACAACAACAACAACAACCCAGTAGAATCCCATTAATGGGGTCTGGGGAGGGTAGTGTGTACGCAGACCTTACCCTTACCCCGAAGGAGTAGAGAGGCTGTTTCCGAAAGACCCTCGGCTCAAATCAAAAGAAAAAAAAAAAAAAAAAAAAAAAAAGCGAGAGATAATATTAGTATCACAACAACACTCATAAGATAAATAGCAATACCATAAAATTCAGAAGAAAGATGCAAAGCAAAGGGAGAGGGGAGATAAAGGGAAGGGAGACAATATTAGTACCGCCACAACAATCATAAGAAAAATAAGAACACCGTGAAATCCAGAGGAAGGATGCAAAGCAAAAGCGATAGCTAGTAAATAGGACATACACTAAAAAGCGAAATAGTAAGTCACAATATTGGCACTAGCTATCTTAGACAAAACCCCTAAATGGATAGTCCCACAATAGTACGAAGTAAGGCACGACTCAACTACCTCCTAACCTACAACCCTAATACTCGACCTCCACATCTTCCTATCAAGTGTCATGTCCTCAGAAATCTGGAGCTTCGCCATATCCTGCCTGATCACCTCTCCCCAATACTTCTTAGGCCGCCCTCTACCTCTTCTCGTGCCTTCCACCACTAGCTGCTCACACCTCCGTACCGGAGCATCTGGGCTTCTCCTCTGAACATGTCCGAACCATCTAAGCCTCGCTTCCCGCATCTTGTCATCAATGGGAGCCACATGCACCTTCTCCCGAATATCATCATTCCTAATTTTATCTATCCTAGTGTGCCCGCACATCCACCGCAACATGCTCATTTCTGCTACTTTCATCTTCTGGATATGTGAGTTCTTAACGGGCCAACACTCAACCCCATAAAAGCAGAAACCTTAAACATGATATCCGCCATAATACAATTAAAAATGAGAACCTTTTTCTTTTGCTTGAGCATATGATACAATTAAAATGAAAAAAAAAAAAACTAAATTAAAATGATATATTACAACTATAAAATCACTAACTCCAATTGATATATACAGCCTGGAAATTTGCTGAAGCAAAAACACTCACAAAAATAGTCAAGAGAATAAGAAAGAATCGAAATTGATCCATACATTTTTCGAAAACGAAAAAACGCAAGGTAAATCATGGATCAACCAAGCTAGAAAGGAAGAATTTCACCTCTATTTCATTTCTTAAGTCATTGAAAAAATCTCTAAGTTTGAAGTGACTTGTAAAGGGCAATTTTCCTAAATCGAATATCCAACTAATTGCTATAACCCTGAAATTGAATTAAAAATAGCTTTTTGGACGGGAAATTAGGCGCATAACAAGAAAACCTAAATTATAATCGTGCCCCTTGTACAATGATGTAAAGCTGAATTATCTATAACCATAATTCAACCTAATAAATTGTGAAATACTATAAATGTTCCTATACAGATAAAGGAAAGAGCTATAGCTTGCGATTGCCTTAAATTCAGATCAGATCACATAAGATGCAAATTAAAAAATTAAGATTTACATAAAATTCAAAGAACTGACGCAAAATAGTTCAAGAATGAGGTGAAATTGAATGAATAATAGAAAAGAATTGTAAAACTTACCGATTTGGAAAAACGAGAATGCTGATGGCTTCAAACTGGAATCATTCTCCTGATTTTTGGTAGTAATAATATGTATAAAAGCATTGAACCCAGATAGAAGATTCTAGGGCTTTCTACATGCTTTGAAATCAAACGTGTTTCGCGGATTCAAAATCTACTAGTCAAGCTTCCTAGGAGAAAATTTAGGACACTGTCAATTGGAATCTTCTACGGGCTTCACTCCTAACTTCAGCTCAGCCCCACCTTTTGTTTGGGCCCCATAATTTTCTCAAGTCCAGTTAAAACCCAACAACTGTTTGGAGTACGCAATGCTTGCTGTAGTATTCCTTCAATTTAAAGTGTGAGTATTTTTTTAGTCCGTTAAGAAAATAATTACTTTTTTATATTTAAAAATAATTTAATTTTAATTTATTTTTAATGTTATGTTATTATGATCATAAAAATGCTATGGTTTTCAAACACCCACAAATTACAAAAGTATTTTTTCTTTCTTAAATTTCGCGTCTAATCAAATAAATTGTATAAACTGATACAGAAGGACTATCCGTGGCGGACCCAAGTGGTGGCTAGCGGGTTCAATTGAACCCACTTCAAAAAACAAATACTGTGTATATGTATAAATTAGGATTAAAGTTGTTTAAATTTTGCATAAATATTTTATTTAAACTTACTTGACAATTATTATTTTACCACTAAATTTATATACTTCTAAGATTGAACCTGGTTGCACAAAATCATATGTCCGGCACTAAGGACTATATATACTTCAAAGTCCCGCAGATGAATGTAGCTTTTTTCTTTCTGTTCATTGGTGGTGGGGGAGGTGGGTTGCCTTTTCTTGGAGGATATATATTAGTATATCCTTTTCTTTTGAGGCCACTGCTAAAACTAAAGTTTGCATTTCAGCCTAAGGCAAACATTTGTTTTACTAAAGGATGTTTTTTATGTTTAATTTTTTAGGGTCAAATGATCTGTTTGTAATAAAATACATGAAAATCATGGGGAGATAAGGTTTTGAATGCCAATAAAGACGAAAATATTAAGTGATTTATTTTTTTTCGACTTACTCCTTAAGTAGAGTTATTCAATACTTTTGTTGGTAATAAATTATAATAACTCGATAAACTAATAAGAAATATGCACAAGCTGGCCAGAAATAACCTTTGCGGTGCACTATATCCATTAACTGAATTTTTATATTTATATTATATTAAAAGTACGAAGACACTTAGCGAAATGTCATTCGTATTTTTTACCCTTTAAAATATGTTTTTACATTAGACAAAATAGTCATTTATGTTTTTTTTCTAATATTTAGGAGTTTTAAACTAACTATATTTTGTGTACTAAATTTATCCTTTTTTGAAATATTCACTTTTCAAAATTTAGGATTCTAAATATTAGGACTTTCAAATCAACTCAAAATTGATTATTAAATCTTTCTTTTTTAAACTAGGTACTAGGTGAGAAGTTTTAATATTTAAGTCCTAATACATAAATATATTACGTTAACAAAATATGACGTCATTGTTAGAGATTTTTCTATGAATTGAAGTTACATAGAAACGATAAGTAATAGAAACGTAATTTGTGTTATCATTAGTTTTAGGCTTTAAAGATCTTTTCAAATCATATTTTCAAGGATGTGAACTATATATATGAATACAATATATATTTCTATATTATATTTGTATTACTTTTTATTCAAATAATATATTATTATTTATCATTTTTTTGTATAAATTTTAAAAATATACTCAATAATTAGTAGAAATAACTAATAATATAACGAGAGAAAGAGAAAAAAAATTATTGGTGAAAGTTAATAACAATAACAATGATTCTACAATTTTACTCTTGAAAAATATTATTATCTTTTATCAATTTGTTAATCATGTTTGAGTCTTCTAAAATGAACTTGTGAATAACTTTTATAACAAAATCAGAAAAACTCTTAAGTTTTCAAAGATTATATGTAATTGCTGAAATTGGAAAAGAAGCATGATAACTTATGAATTTAAAGTGATTGAATCATAAAACTGAAATAAATTTTAAGTTAAATATATTGACTGATGATTGAGAATTTCGATGAAGATTCGTCATTTTAGGAAATATTAACTTTTATTTTATAAATCAAACATGATATTTAATATACTATTTATAAGAAAATTACTGAGATATTATACACGCGCCAAGCGCGTATCATAAGACTAGATGCGTTCACCTTAGCGAAATGTCATTCGCATTTTTTACCCTTTAAAATTAGAGTTCACATCGGATAAAATAATCATATTAAATTATTTTCTTAATATTTAGAAATAGTCATATAATTAATTGATGTATATTTATTAATAATTATTTAATTATTTTTTTAATATTTAGGACTTTGATTTCAACTAAATTTTTTGTTAATAATTTTTTCCTTATTTGAATTAGGTAGGAAGTCCTAATATTTAGGAATTCAAAATTAATATAATTCTACTTATAAATATGGTACTATATTTTTCATCCAATAAAAAATAATTATGCACAATCTAAACATGTACTTTCAAAGTCTTATTTTTGATATTGAAAGTTTTGTTAAAGTACGACAAAAAAAAAACATAGGTGCTTAACTGATCAATTTCTAATTCAAACAAGGATATAATAGATAACAAAATAATCCATTTGTTTGGTATTAGATGTCTTTTATCACTAAATAATACTTTTTCTCGAGAATTTAAGTTAAAAAATAAGTAAAAAGTAGTTATTATTTGTTATAGGTTTAAATTACTCTTTGTCGTAGAATTATAGAAAAATTAATTTTATCTTAATAAAACAATAGAAAAATATTTTTTTGTGAAAAACCTATGTTTGATTTTTCGGAGTATATAATAGTATGTCCATTATCCTTTAATCTAATACTCCTTCTATAAGTTTTATGTACTAAAACATAAATACACATTTTACTGGTATAACTAGATATAAAGTAAACTAACCCAATATCCATAATTATGATACTCTTTATCTATATCTATGCTATATTAAAAGCACGAAAGCTCTTAGCGAAATGTCGTTCGCCTTTTTTACCCCTTCAAATATATTTTATATTGGATAAAAATATAATTTAACTATTTTTATAATATTTAGGGCATTTAAATCAATTTAAATTTTGATTATTAAACTTTTCCTTATTTGAACTATGTATGAATCCCTAATATTTAGGACAACTAAACAAATTAATATTTTACCTTTTATAAAAAAAAAATTCTAAAACCACTAAGATTTTATTTTTATAGATCATTTCCGGGGATAAAGAATATTATTTGCCCTATGTAGTTGAAATCTCCATGTTTGCGTCATGTATTGTATATTATGACTTACAGATCTTAAATTGAACAAATAATTATAGAGAGATTGGTTAAGAAAATGGAGTGACCCCGCAGAAGTACAAATATCTATAATCAAGTGGACATTATATAGGACCTAACAAATTTTACATAGGACCAATTATATATTTAGATTAGAGTAGAATTACTCAGCTTTTTATTCAAAATAATTCTTTTTAATTCTTTTTTCACCGAAGAATGTTTTTCAATTTTCTTCCTGATATTTAGGAGCTTTAATCAAATACATTTGTGCATAAAATTCTTCTTATTTTAACTATAGAGAAAGTTTCAATATTAACTATCTTGTATAAATTCATTTCTTATTTAAATTATACAACGTATCAATTTAATAAAAGACAAGTAATTCCAAAAATTTTAAAAAATCCACAGAATAAGTAAGAATATAGCTATTGTCATTTGTAGGTTTGAATTGTTCTCTTTCATAGAATTATAACCAATTAATTTTATATAATTTAATTACCTTTGTAAACAAAAATATAGAAAGACGAAGTAGAAAACTATTCAAAGTCGACAGTATCGGTCGATACTCCTTTGATTTTTCTTATTCTTAGTTATAGAATTGTAGTCATCGTAGAATTAAACTCAATCAATTCTATATGATTTAGTTATCTTAGTAAAATAAAAACTAAAAAGAAAAATAGAGAAATTTTTTTTGTCAAAAGTTATGTTTATTCTTTAGTCAAACACTCCTTGTATAATTACTATAATTAGATATAATTTATCCAATAAGTATAGTTATTATATTCCTTAACTCAATATCAGCTTTTCTATTTAAAAATAACACTTAACAACTGCACATCAAATATGTAAAGCTTAAAAATATTTGTATAAAGTTTTAAAGGTTATACATATTGAGATGGGATACATGCACAAAGCGCGTACTCTAAAACTAGTACTCCCGCCGGTCACTTTTACTTGGCATGTATACTAAAAATAAATGTTTACTTTTACTTGGCACTTTATGCATATCAAGAGAAGATAACAATTTTTTTTCTGTTTTACCCACAGTATTTATTACCATTTCAAATCATTTTCTCAAATCCAATAAAATATTCATCAATTAATATGGGTAACATGTTAAATTATGCACTTCATTTATTATTTCTTAAGAGACGTGAAAAGTCAAAACGTGCCAAGTAAAAGTGACCGGAGAGAGTATATTAGAAGAAGATAGAGGAGTATTTTTGTTGGGCGGGGTTTCAGATGGGATTGTGTGCTTTCTATATGAAGTGTAACGGAAAAATAACACTGTATAGCCGCTGTAAAAATAATAGCCGAAAAAATGTATAAAATTTGTAGATATATATACATTCTGTATGTTATATATAAAAATTATACAAATTTTATACACTTTTTCAGCTATCAGATGTAAATAGTTTCTGGTTAGGACTAAAAGTGATAATACCCAAGTGCCCAAGTGTGACGGATGGATTTGATTGGGTTAAGATGGACGTAAAATAGACCCAATTGAACACATTTTCATTTCACAGGCCCCAAACTCCATGTGAAAAATAAGATGAAGAAGGACGCGCAGAAGTCCACAATTATACTAGTTGAAGGTTAAACTTGTCTAATTAAACGAGAACCCAAAATTAGAATTTGCCAATAATTAAGTCACCAAAATCATAGTTTTCTCTTTTAATTATTAATTAATAGATTGTTTGTGTATCTGTCTGTTGAAAGCTTTAAGAAACTGGAATGAAGACCCGAAAGTTATTTAGGCAAAAACTTGCTTATGACAATTTTGTAGAACTACTTGGATGTCAATATTTTGCTTAAAATATACCTCGCTAAAGCTGAACTTTAGACACCCTTGTTTCGTAGTTGACCCAAACTTAAGTGTCGGATTCAGTTTTTTTTCTCCAGCATTTGCTGTTTTGTATATTTGAATCATGTCTTCAAAATTTAGCAGGCCAATTCCATTTATCAAACCAGCCTCATACTTCATACTCCGTCGTCTCGGAAGAATAACAAAACTACCATTTGAGATTTTGTTTAAAAAAAAAAGTATTAGTACGTACTTTTATTTTCTGCAATCAATTTAGAAACAGTTTTTGCTATCAAAGGTTGTGGTAGGTAATCTATGTTTTTCATAAATTTAACCCAAAAATATTTGAATTTACATCTAGAGGTAGAGATATTCACCAGAGGGAATGTTCAGATAGAGAAGTAGCTTCTTCGCGTAAATAATGGCACATAAATTATTTGGCGAAATTAATAATGCATGTTTATAAACTAATGTTATGTGCCAATAACAACACATATCAAATGCACTGTACAAAAGATGTAAGATGTGATTAACAAGCCATTGACGCTATAAAAGATTCATGTTTGGGGGTTTATTCTTGTTATTTAATTAAGGCAAGAATGTTGTATTATTAGACATCATCCCCTGATACTTGGGTCGGTATAATAAACATGCAGTGGCATGCTTATCATCATAATGCTGCTGTCTGATACCAAGACTTCATTTAGTATTGTTAGTCCCGCCAATATTGTTGTATTTATAAATAATAATTCTGGGAAATATAAGTTATCGTAATGAAACAGTAATTAATTCGAACCCACTGAATTCACAGTGTTTCCTTAAGGAATTTAATCCCCTTCTAGTACCCAA
>AWOL01S0099877.1:1414-24830 GCA_000715115.1 Nicotiana otophora
ACCTAGTCTCTAAGACTAGGTAAGCCTATCAATGCGGAATAATAATAAATATCTGAAATAAATAAACTACAATTCAAACAATTTCAACTCCCAAAACCCGGTAGAAATAAGTCACAAGCTTCTAAGAATTTATTCTCAATGTCTCTATATGTCAAGGTCTAAATAAAATATAAGGAAGCAACATAAAATGATAGAAGGGGACTCCGGAGTCTGCGGACGCTGGCAGATATACCTCGAAGTCTCCGTGCGCAGGTAACTCACTGATGTCTAGGCTGATAAAATGTACCTGGATCTGCACAAAAAGATGTGCATAAGTGTAGTATGAGTACACCACAGCGGTACTAAGTGCCAAGCCTAACCTCGGCAGAGTAGTGACGAGGTCAGGTGAGGCCCTACTGGAATATAATAATGGCATGGTAAAATGTTTATCAATATAGTAAAATAAAATTACATTGAAAATGAATCAAATAGTATGTCACATTTAATAACACCACATAATTGCAAATAATATCTCGTGGAATCAAAACAGAATTTCCTTCAACTTTATGAAAATCACAACAATTAATCGAAAGCAACTATGGCCATAAATTAATATCAATAAGGGCACTACCGAGGTACCGCCTCGTAGTCCCAAATTATAAATAATTTCACAATATTTCATTTTCTTATATCACAGCGTGAGCCTTCACAATTTATTTAAAGAAAATAGTTTTTCCCGAAATAGCATCCCGCGTTTTAGCCACTCTTATCACACCGCATGACTTCTAGTAGTCTCCCCTACTAGCCACGCGTATCAAACTACCCTTATCTCACCGCATGCGTTTCAACACCCAGACCTTATTCCACCGCATGCATATCAATATCATAATATATCACAATTTGCACCTCAAGTGCCCAATATTTTAATTTTCCACAAAAAAAAAATCAACAACAATATTTTTCAATAATAAAGAGCTCACGGCTCATGCCAGAATAATCCAAAAAACATTCTTACGAAAATATTCAAGAATAAATAATTCAGGAAACTAATATTTCAAATTTTTAATACGTTGCTTCAATATCAAATTTAAAAATGTCAAATACTTCATATTAATAATATTTAATTTAAAAAAAACCAACCTTCAAATAATGCACAGTATAAAAGAAACTAAGTTTCAATTAAACAGGTAAAACAATTAGCAAGAAAAAGGTAAACAAATCTAAAATTTATATCACAAATCAATGATAAGAATATAACAAGATAAAATAATTTAATAACTGCGCAACAATGATCTACACAATTTAAAAATATAATCTTTCACATTTTGCACGTGTACACACTCGTCAACTCGTGTACACGACTTTCAATATATTTCAATAATCACATTAATATCAATTCTAGGGGAAATTTCCCCTACACAAGGTTAGACAAGTCACTTATCTCGACTTGCTCTAATTTAATCAAGTATTATGCTTTTTCCTCGATTTTCCGACTCCGATCGACTCGTATCTAGTCATAATTAATTCGATACAGTCAACAAAAATTATATTAATCAATTTCATAAGAAAATATCATATTTTTCAATAAAATCCGAAATTAGATTAAAATTTTCCTGTGGGGCCCACATCACGGAATCCGGCAAAGGTTACGAAATATGAATACGCATTCAACCATGAGTCTAGTCATACCAAAATGACTAAATTCCGATAACGATTTGACCCTCAAATCCTCGAATCTATCCAAGAGGGCTTTCAAATTATTTCCAAATTAAATCACCAATTAAATGTTAAAAACAGTGATGGATTCGGGTAATCTAACCAAGATTGAGTTAAGAACACTTACCCTAATGTTTTTCCTTGAAGATATATCAAAAATCGCCTCTGCTCAAGCTCCAAGTTGTTAAAAATGGCGAATGGGACGAAGCCCCCCTTGATTTTATATCTAATAGATCTGTCTAGGATGAACTCGATCATGGGGTTCGATCCTGGGCCTCGATCATGGGGTCCGATCCTGGACCTCGATCATGGGAGTCTGATCATGGGGAGTCCGATCATGGTCCTCGACATGGGCCTCGGTCATGGCCTTCGATCATAGCTTCGATCATGGCCCTCGACCCTGGGGCTCGATCACAGCCATCAATCCTGGCTATCGATCATGGCTTCGATCTTTATGGCCTTCGATCACTGGCCTTGGTCATAGCTCTTGAGCCTGCCATCGATCATGGATCTCGAGCCTGCCTTCGATCCTCAGGAAGTTCGATTATGGCAGCATTTCCAACAGAAAATTTCAGCAGCTTTTGCAGCAGCTGTTTAAGTCCCATTTTGATCCGTTAACCATCCGAAAATCACCCGAGGCCCTCGGGACCTCAACCCAATACACAAATAAGTCCTAAAACATCATACGAACTTATTTGAAACCTTAAATCACATCAAACAACGCTAAAATCATGAATCACACATAGATTCAAGCCTAATGAACTTTGAAATTTTCAATTTCTACCAACAACACCGGAACCTATCAAATCAAGTCCGATTGACCTCAAATTTTGTACGCAAGTCATAAATGACATAACGGAGCTATGAAAATTTTCAGAATCGGATTTCGACCCCGATATCAAAACGTCACCCCCTCGGTCAAACTTTCCAAAAATTCAACTTTCGGCATTTCAAGCCTAATTCCACTCCGGACTTTCAAATAAAATTTCGATCATGCTCCTAAGTCCAAAATTACCATACGGAGTTGCTGGAATCATCAAAATTCTATTCCGGGGTCATTTGCACATAATTCGACATCCGGTCACTATTTGAACTTAAACTTTAAATTTTTTCGTCAAAATTCCATATCTCGGGCTAGGGACCTCGGAATTTGGTTCCGGGCATATGCCCAAGTCCCAATTCATGATACGGACCTACCGAAACTGTCAAAACACTAATCCGAGTCCGTTTGCTTAAAATGTTGACCAAAGTCAACTTAGTTATGTTTTAAGCATCTAAATTACATTTTAATCCATTTTTCACCAGAAAACTTTCCGGAAAATTTTTTTACGGACTGCACATGCCAGTCGAGTAATGGTAAATAATGTTTAGATCACATAATTAACCATTAAATTTAAAGATGATATTTTGGGTCATCACAACACAGTTATGTATTGTATTGGTTTCGGTTCGGGGTATAATGGTGAATCAGTTATGACTTGCAGAGGTCGAGATCGATGATGACTCAGGTAAAGGAAATTCGGGATACATGTTGTAATACACTCTATGGGTATATGGGAATCATAAAATAATTGAGTGGTTATTCGTGAAGGGTGTAGTGTACATGGAGTAGGAATCTGCTTAGTTGCTTAGGAGTGTGGGTTACTCCCTTGGGTGTTGATCTGCTAATGGGGCACATGTTGTTCGGTCCGTTTGGTCGGTCTAATTGAGATTTGAGTAGAGTGGATGATTCTCGAGAATAGTTTTGATGGATTCAAGATTTATATGTAGCGATTTGGAATTTTCAAGATTTGTATATGGCTAAAAACTGAGAGTTACATTGGATGGTGTCGAGACTTGTGGCATTTTTATACCGTTGTGGATTATGCATTTCAGCATCAAGAAGGTTAAGGAAATAGTTTTAGGTTCATATAAAGTCTCCTTAGAGTGGGTGTCGCGGTTGTGGTGCTTTGGGATTCTTAAGAGGGAAGTCAGCGGCTTATGGGCCTTAGGGCGTTGTGATTTTATACCTGGGTCTCTTGTGTGGTGAATTTGGTTAAGGATTGTGGTGTTCCAGCGAGGAGAAGTATCAATTTGAAGGCAATTTGGAAGGTTCTTGGAGAAATAGGACAACATGATAGTAGGTTGGATCAGCACAATAATGGATATAATCGGTTCTTTAGGTACCTATGATGTGGCTAGTCTCCACAGGTGATTCGTGGAAATGCTCTTGGGTTTTGGCGACCTGCGTGACTGGGTTGAGTTAGAGAGATTCGGTTCTGATAGCTTGGTTATGTGCAAATGGATTTCAAAGAGTCCTCAATGGTTTTTACTATGGTTCGAGGAGTATATTTCCTATCGCTGTGAGGAATATGTTGCGTATTGGGATTTTCTCCGGGATGAGATCAAATGGAAGATTTCTGACTGATCGGGTATGTATTATGCTTGGGACTCATAGTTGATTATGAGATTCTTGTACTCTTCACAGGATGGCATGGTAGATGCGGTGTTGTGTGGGATTGAGATTTTCATGTGCAAGGTCACATGTCAGTTTGGAAGGGAAGGTCATAGATTCGTAGGCAGCATGGACGGTTTCAGATGACTAGGTAACTGATAATACTACTTGGTATGGCTTGATGATAGTATACATTTCAGAAGGGGCAATGTGTTTTGATATATGGATACTTCACGGGTACTGCGGCACTCTCCTGGTTGATCGACTGCTGATATTCAAATATTGCTAGATGGCACGGAAGAATTTTAGAAGTACTCCTCGTGGGATGATCGTGTATGAGAGATGTGTTAGACATTCGGGCGGTGAAGATGGAATCAGATATGGTGATTTGCGTGTTTTATGGATTTGGAGGCCGGGAGTTCTCAAGAGCAGATTGTTTCATGGTTATGGACTGTGAGGTTGTGGCCGAAGCTATCCAGATGATAGTATGTGTTATGATTCAGTCATTATGGACTTTCGAAGGGTTAATTATCTATTTATAGGTGCCCGGAGTTGTCCGGAGTGCGAGTGTCGAGTGCTGAGTGCTGAGTGACTAGGATGACGGAGTGAATTGATACTCTGAGACTATGCATATGATCTTTATCAGTGATTTGCATCGCATTTGGCATGCGCACTTGACATACAGGCATAGAGATGCATTTTTTCTCATGCTGTATAGTATCACGTCATTTATGACCTCTCATACATTTTGACATATGAGCATAGAGAGAAATCTTACACTTGCTATCTGAAAGGAAAATGAAACATCTTACTTATTATTGAAAGGATTTTTGGGAAAAACCACAGTTTTCAAACTTACTCGTATTTTGGCATTTTTGGTAAGAGATTTGGGTTTTCACTGAGATACTTGAAAAGAAATGCCTATTTTTCTAGAACTGTGAACGAACTGAGTATTTTATTTCTGAGATACCTCTTTTGTTACTTGTACTATGCTGTTATGAATTGTTGTGGAATATTGGTGTTGGACCCAACCTTTGTGTTAGCACATCACTTCTTTCAACCTAAGGTTAGGTTTGTTACTTATTGAGTACATGGGGTCGGTTGTACTCATACTATACTTCTGCACCTTGCGTGCAGATACTAACTATTGATGTTGCTGTGTTCGATGGGAGATGGATTTGAAGATGCACCTGCGTCCCCATTGTAGCTGCCTTTTGTTCATGGTAGCCTTAGATCTATAAAACTCTGTTAATGTATTTTTCAAACGGATGATGTATTTACTTCATTTCCGCTTTGAAAACTCTATTCTTAGAAGCTCATGATTTGTACTACCAGTCCTTGGGGAATGTATAAGATTCAGATATTTTTTTACTTAATCGCTTTATTAATTGCTATTGAAATTGGTTAGTGGTTAATTAGACTACCTAGCGGGGGAAATGGGTTAGGTGCCATCACAGTGGATTTGGGGTCGTGACAGATAGAGATAGGCTGGGTGCCTGGAGCTAAATCAATACAGAAATCGATATCACGATCTGGTGGCATGCCTGGTAGGTCAGAAGGAAACACTTCAGAGAACTCCCGGACCACGGGCACTAAATCAATCGCCGGAGTCTCTACGGTAGTATCTCGCACATAAGCTAGATAAGCCAAACAACCCTTCTCGACCATGTGTTAAGCCTTCAGAAAAGAGATAACCCGGTTCGATGCACTGACAGACGAACCCTTTCCACTCCAATCTAGGCAATTCTCGCATCGCCAAGGTAACAGTCTTGGCATGGCAATCAAGGATGGCGTGATATGGAGATAACAAACCAATGCCTAGGATGACCTCAAAGTCAGTCATATCGAGCAGCAGAAGATCCGCTCTAGTCTAATAACCACAGAATGTAACAATGTAGGATCGATAGATCCGATCCACAACAACATAATCGTCCACAGGAGTGGACACATAGACAGGAGTACCCAATGACTCACGAGGAACACCCAGGAAATGAGCAAACAGAGATGAAATATATGAATATGTAGATTCTGGGTCAAATATTACTGAAGCATCCCTACCGTAGACAGAAATAATACCTGTGATCACGGCATCTGAGGCCACTGCATCTGGTATGGCCGAAAAAGCATAGAACCTAGCTGGAGCGCCACTTGACTGGCCTCCACCCGACTGGCCTCCACCTCTAGGACGGCCCCTAGCACCTGCCCTCCGCCTCTGGGCGGTCGGACGGCTGGCGGGGCAACTGGTGCTATAATCATAGGTTGTTGACCCTGCTGCACTGCCTTGCCCCGAAGATTGGGGAAGAACCTCCATACATGACTAAGATCCCCACACTCGAAACAACCACTTGGTACGGTGGGTTGCTGACCTGAAGTCTGACCCTGATGGCCTGAATACCCACTGGAGGAACCCGGAATAGTTGGTGGGCGATAGGAACTCTATGGCATGGCTCTGAAATAAGGTCACACTGGAGCACCCCGAGGAGGCGGTGGTGCTGGATATGTGGGCCGGCTAGACTGATCCCTCACAAACTGGCCTCTACCCCCACCGGGGCACCTCTGAACTCTCCAGAATACCAAAACCGCTTATCCCTAATAGCCTGCTCCCGCCTACGTTGACGTACACCCTCAATCCTCTGAGCTATCTCTACAACTAGCTCGTAAGAAGTCCCCATCTTAACCTCTCGTCCACGGTAGCCTGAATGCTTGTGTGCAAACCTGCAATAAATCTCCGCACTCTCTTTGGATTGGTGGGAATGATCATAAGTACACGGTGAGACAATTAAGAGAACCTCGCCTCATAGTCGGTCACTGACAGGATACTTTATAAACACTTGGCTTAAAAGTTATTACAAGGTTAATACACAATTCCCATTATCACTGCCTCCAGGACTTTCCCACCTGCGGTCATTGGGCCGCATCTGCGGCACCGCTTCTGCGGAGAAAGGTCTGCTTCTGCGGGATTCCCCAGGCCCAGCACTGGTCGCTTCTGCAGATGGGATACCGCTTCTGCGGATGGTCAAGCATACCTGCGGCCTCATCGCACCTGTGGGCTATTTCTCGCAGAAGCGAGGCCGCTTCTGCGCGTGGTTCTCCGCTTCTGCGGCCACTGGCCAAGTGCCCCAAAGCCGCTTTTGCGGCCACAAGCTCGCACACTAGATCTGGTGCACCAGCAGCCCTTTTGAGTCCTAATTCGATCCGTGCATCGTCCGAATTACACTCGAGGCATCGTCCAAACATACCAACAAGTTTGTAAACATAAAACGGAGTTGCTGGAACCCTCGGAACATAGATAACAACATTAAAACTAAGAATCATACGACCGATAGAATCAACTTATGAACTTCAAGTTCTTCCAACTTACTCCGAACGCGCCGAATTATACTGACTTCAAATTTTGCGTGCAAGTCTTAAATCACCGTACGAAACTATTCCCAGGCTAGAAATCCCAAACGGACCTCGATAACATCAAAACCTACTCCAAACTAAATTTAAAGAATTTTAAAACCTTCAAGGTGCCAACTATCAATATTAAGCGCCGAAACGCTCCCGGGTCATCCAAAACCCAATCGGAACATACGCCCAAGTCCAAAATTATCCTACGAACCTATTGGGACCGTCAAATCTCGATTCCGAGGACGTTGACTCAAAAATATTGACCAAATTCAAACTTAGCCCTTTTAGCGAACCTTAAGGAACCAAGTGTTCCGATTTCAACCTGAACCATTCCAAATCCCGAACTAACCATCCCCGCTAGTCATAAAATAGTAAAAGTACATACATGGAGTCTTATTTAGGGGAACGGGGATCTAGAAAGAAAAACGGCCGGTCTGATCGTTACATTCTTACTCTCTTATTATTGACTATTCCATTCTAGAAAACTTACGGTTGTGTGCTCACAAAAGATCAAAGTTTGCTTTTTGGTGTCTTCTTCAAAATTTCAAGCATTGCAACAAGACAAAAGCAATCGTTATTTTGAAGCAGTGCAACACTATTTCGATATTGTTATATCAACTTATCAAATTCTTGAACCAGGTTTATTATTCTAACTTTATATTATATTTTTTCATTCAAAATTTGTCATTATTGATATTCTTACTTCCTAAGTATATATTCTTGTTTTAATTATTATTAGATTTTATTTAATTTAAATATGTCAACTAGAAAATATGAATCAGGTTATGCAAATAGAGAAAAAAAGAGAAAATGTGAAGAATTAATTAAATCCCAAAAAGGAGCACTTGATAGATTTTTAACAAATAATAACAATCTTGAACAAGAAAATATGGGAGGATGTTATTCAAATGAACAAGTCAGTGATAGAGTTGAGTTAGATGATAATAACATCCAAAAAGAAAATTTAGAAGAAGTTACTGTGAAATCTGACATAGTTCCAGAAAATCAAGAACTCCTAAATGATTTGAATAATTGAATCTCTAAAAATATATACGACCAAAGTCAATGGAATATTATAGATATAAAGTTGAGAGATCTATTAGTAGAAAAAGGATCAATTAGAATAACCGGCATAAATTTTCCAAAGGATAAATTCTTAAGATATTTTTCTACAACACCTTATATTCAAAAATTGGCAAATGAGGAAAGGCATGAAAGAAAATAGTTAGTTTACTCTAAAGATTAGGATAAAGTTTTTCATTTTTGTTGTAAATTATTTAGTACAACTTCTAGTACTTGTAATAGTAAACTAGCTAGTGAAGGTAATAACGATTAGAGAAATATTAGTGCTAAGCTCAAAGCTCATGAAATAACAAACGAGCATATTATCAATATGGGTGCGTTGACTGATTTAGAAAAGAGATTACACAAAAATAAAATAATTGATAAAGATGTGCAAGATCAAATTAACAGAGATAGAGCACACTAGAAAAATGTATTGTCAAGAATTATTGTTGTGATCAAAACTCTTGGAAAACATAATTTGGCGTTTAGGGGAAAAAATGAAAAAATCTATCAAGAAAGTAATGGAAATTTTTTAAGCCTTATTAAAATGATTACAGAATTTGATCCAGTTATGCAAGAACATATTCGGCGAATTAAGCATGATGAAATTCATAATCATTATCTTGGACATAATATACAAAATGAATTGATAGACTCGTTGGCAAGTGAAATCAAGAATAAAATTATTGAAAAACTAAAAAAAATAAAAAGTACTTTTCAATCATACTTGATTGCACTCCAGATGCAAGTCATCAAGAACAAATGTCTTTTATATTGCGAGGTATGGATAATTCAGCTACTCCAATAAACATTTTAATGAATATTTTTGGGAGTTTTTAAAAGTGGATAATACAAGTGAAAAGGGTCTTTTTGAAGTTATTATAGATGAGATAAATAATATTGGACTTGATATTGATATTTTAAGAGGACAAGGATATGATAACGAGTCCAACATGAAGGAAAAATATCAAGGAGTGCAAAAAAGACTTCTCGATGTAAATCCTAGAGCATTTTATACACCTTGTGCTTGTCATAGTTTAAATTTGGTACTTTGTGATATAGCTAATTCTTGTACGAAAGCTATATCATTCTTTGTAGTGATACAACGTATATATACATTATTTGCTTCTTCTACTAAGTGATGTAAAGTTTTAAAAGACTTTGTACCCAACTTAACTCCAAAATCATTGTCACAGACACGTTGGGAAAGTCGTATTGAAAGTATTAAAGAATTAAGATTTCAAGCATCACAAATAAGAGATGCTTTATTGAAACTAATAGAAGTTAGTGAGGATCCAAAAACTAAAAGTGAAGCTACTTGTTTAGCAACATATGAACTTGAAAAATTTGAATTTTTATTGGGTATGACTATTTAGTAGGATATATTGTTTGCGGTTAATTCAATTAGTAAAAGCTTACTGTCACGACCAAAAATCTAACCATGGTCGTGATGGCGCATATCGTATTACAAGGCAAGCCTATTTTTCAAAATATTACTACTAAATCGATTATAAGAATTTAATAAAATATTTCCAACATTTAAATTTTTCATAAACTAAATCAACTCTAAATATAATTATAGAAAATACGGAAACAGGCCCCAAACATCGGGATGTCACTAAGTCATGAGCGTCTCAATCTATGAACTAAGAAATAAAACTATTTAATTGTCAATACAGTCCAAAAGAAGAAATGATAAAAGGAGTAACAAGGTTCTGCGGACGCTAGCAGCTACCTTGCAGTCTCCAACGATAACCGGCCTGAACTCAACGATCACCGCGCTCTAACTCACCTGGATCTGCACAAAAGTGCAGGGTGTAGTATGAGTACAACCGACTCAGTAGCAACAGAAATAACTAAGGAACTGAGTAGTAGTGACGAGCTAAGCAAAACAGTCCAATTATTTATTTTCATAATTTACAATAAACATGAATAAACAGGTAAATTCCATAAAACCAACAAATGCCACAAAGCAATTAACAGGTAAATGCAGCAACAGCAAAAGTAAATGCAACCTCACAGCAATGTCACTCCATCACTCAGCACTCAGCACTCGCGCTTAGTACTCAATACACTCAACACTCAATAGGTACCAGCTCTTACTAGGGGTGTGTACAGACTCTGGAGGGGCTCCCAAATTCCAAGCACTGAGCACAGACAACTCACGTGCTGCACGGACAACTCACGTGCCATAATATCAATCCCTGGATCCGCATGGTCAACTAATGTGCTATGCGGACAACTCACGCGCTATGGTATCAATACCTAGTTCCGCACGGACAACTAACGTGTTGCACAGATAACTCACGTGTCTCAATCAAATACCTCACAACAGGACCTCGGCCTCACTCAGTCATGTACCTCTCTAGCCTCACCATCATCAACAAATAAGGGAAACACAGCCCACGTCAAGTATCACAGCATATCAGCAAAATAATAGGGACTGAGGTAAACATGTACAATAATATCTATGACTAAGTGCAAATAATGTGAGCATGAATAAAGCCTAAGCATGATCTCTAACATGAAGGCAAACAAGTTCAATAACAAATGAACACATAACCACAGATAATAGCCATTTGGCCTTACAGCCTCACGGGACGGACCAAGTCTCAATCCCTCCCGGTGCACACCCACACGCTCGTCACCTAGTGTGGGTGTCACTTCCAAACAATCACGTGATGTCAAATCTCCGTGTTTATACCCTCAAAACCAGAGAGAAAATAGTTACTTACCTTAACAGCGTAAAATCCTACTCTAAGATGCCCTCATCTCTGGACTCGGTCTCCAAAAGCTCCGAATCTAACCAAAATCAGAATATTAATATCAACATAGTCTAAAAAATTGAATTCCATAATTAAAACTACATAAATAGGCCAACATTCTGAAATCGGCCAAAATTCGGCCCCCGGGCCCACGTCTCGAAACCAGTCAAAATGGCAGAATATTAATCCTCGTCCTCTCCCGAGTCTAACCATATAAAATTTATCAAATTCCGACATCAACTCGACTCTCAAATCTTCAATTAAAGTCTTGAAGATTTCTACTATTTTCAACTCAATCTATACCCATTTGAACTCAATAATATTTCCATAAACCTTATTGATATGAATAAATGATACTATTACACCCAAGAATCATACTCTTAATCACTCATCTTTACCCAAACTCAAAATTGAAGACTAGGGGTTAGAACCTTACCTCTTGGGTGAAGATCTTGTGATATTTCCTTGTTGGATTACAAAGCTTGAATAAGATCTTGATAAACAAAGCACTTGAGCTTCTTCCTCTCTCTACAACACTCTCCCTTATCTCTAAAGAATGTCAGATATTTGCTCCAAAATGAGTCCCAAAGCCTATTTATCAAAATGGGTCCGAGTTATGAAAATAGAAATATTAACCCTCCGAAAGCAGGTCTGCAGTCGCATAATGGACCGCAGAATGGGTATGCGGGTCGCAAATGCACCGCAAAATCGATGCCCAGAAATGGGTCTCACTAGATAGGTCTGCGACCATTTTGTGGTTGCATAACTACTTCTGCGATCGCATAATGATTCTGCGATCGCAGAATTGGTCGCAGAGCCGCACTTTTTCAGACTTTGATAATTGGCTCGTAACTTTTTGTAGGAATGTCCAAATGATGAACGGTTTGAAGCGTTGGAAACTAGACACATATACCTTTCTTGTGATAGGTAATACACCATATAACACTTCGTATCATGAGAGTTATGCTCATTTGAAGTTAGGTCTTGTGCGAACTCACTTGAAACTTTAGTCTTATGAAATTTCCAACTTTCAAACTTCTCGTTAACCATCCGAAATCATTCCGAGCCCCCCGGGACCTCAACCAATATTTCCCACAATCATATATCACTACCCGAACTTAGTCAAACCTTCGGAACACCCAAAAAAACACCAAAATACCAATTTAACCTCAGATTCAAGCCTAAGAACTTCTAAACTTCCAAAATTCGCCAACGACGCCGAAAGCTATCAAACCACGTCCGAATGACCTCAAATTTTTCACACACGTCACAAATGACACTACGAACCTACTCCAACTTCCGAAATTCCATTCCGACCCCGATACCTAATTTTCCACTGCCGACCAAAATTGTAAAATTTCTAACTTTTGCCAATTCAAGCCTAATTCTACCACAGGCCTCCAAATAACAATCCGGACACACTCCTCAGTCTAAAATCACTCAACGAAGCTAACCGAATCATAAAAATCCAAGTCCGAACTTGTTTACTCATAAGTCAACTTTCAGTTGACTTTTCTAACTTAGCTTTCTAACTAAGAGACTAAGTGTCTCATTTCACTCCAAAACAACTCCGAACCCAAACCTACCAACTCGATACAACTCAACACAACTGAACACCACATAAATAAGCAGAAATGGGGAAAACTGGGCTACAACTCTCGGAACGACCGACTGGGTTATTACATTCTCCCCTCTTAAACAAACGTTCGTCCTCGAACGAGTTTAACAGAAGAACATACCTAAATCATAGCATCTGAAGCAATAGCGTCTGGCTTGGTTGAGAGGGCATAAAAACGGGCCTGACCACCCCCTGTTCTGCCTCCCCCACTCGGGCGACCCATAGCTGATTGGGCTCCGCCCCTAGCTGGCTAAACTCCACCCCTCGCTGGCTGGGCGGGTGGTGGAGGAACTGGTGCTGGTGCCGTCGGCCGAGTACTCCGCTGTGGGGTCCCACCCAATAGCCTAGGGCAATATCTCGTAATGTGACCAAAATCCCCGCACTCGAAACAACCCCTCATCTGACGATACTGCTGCTCCTGATGCCCAAAAGAATTACCCAATGATACCTGAGCGAGCGAGGCATAATGGGAACCCTGTGCTAGTAATGCACTGAATGTTGACTGACTCTGCTGAAACTGGCCCTACTGAAACGGACCTCCCTGAGGAGCACCACTGAAACCACCCTGACCACGAGGCCTCTTAGCCTCCCTCTCAGCCCTCCTGACCTCGAACTATCTCAATCTGTCGAGCAATGTCGACAACCTCATCAAAGGTAGCCCCAAATACTCTCTCCCTGGTCATAAGCAATCGAAGCTGAAAATCGAGGCCATCTATAAACCTCCCGATCCTCTCTCGGTCTGTGGGAACCAACCAGACCGCATGATGAGCTAACTCGGAGAACCACATCTCATACTGTGTAACAGACATCTCACCCTGGCGAAGCTGCTCAAACTGCCTACGCAGCTCCTCTCTGTGGGACTCAGGTACAAACATCTCCAGAAAGAGAACGGAGAACTACTGCCAAGTAAGGGGTGCTGCGCCAACAGGCCTACGCCTCTCGTAAGTCTCCCACCATCTAAGTGCAGCCCCAGAAAACTGAAAGGTAGTGAATGAGACCCCACAAGTCTCCAGAATACCAGCAGTACAGAGTATCCTCTGACACCTGTCCAAGAAGTCCTGAGCGTCCTCTCTCTCTCTACCACTGAAAGGTGGCGGCTGGAGTCTCCCAAACCTCTCCAACCTACGCTGATCATCCTCAGGCATAGCAGGAACCACATAATCCTATGAAGCTATAACCGGATGGGCTGGTGGTTCCTCTGATGTCTGAAGTCCCTGAACAACCTGCTCGGGTGTGTGAGCGACGGGAGTCTGAGTGCCTCCCCCAGCCTGAGAAGTGGTTGCGGCCGTCGAGATAGAGATCGCCTGAGCAAGGCCGGCACATGCTGTCAAAATCTGAGTTAGGGCCTCCTGAAGGACTGGAATCACAATAGGCATAGGTGGTGCCTGAGCTGGTCCTGCCGGAACCTCTACTTCCGGGACCTGGTCCTGAGCGGGGACAACTGGGGGATCAGTAAGTGCTACCCCAGCTGCTGCGCTGGCGATGACTCCGCCCCTACTACGGCCTCTACCGCAGCCTCGGCCTCTCAGGGCTCGAACTGGTGGCTGTCCCTCTTGACCGGCAGCACGAGTCCTCACTATCTGTGAGAGAATGAATAACAGATGTTTAGTTACTAGAATACACAGGACGCACGACAAGAATCCAAGAATATGGAATTTTCCTAAAGGTTCTGCAGCCTCTCGAAGATAAGTATAAACATCTCCGTACCGATCCGCAAGACTCTACAAAACCCGTTCATGACTCGTGAGACCTATGTAACCTAGGCTCTGATACCAACTTGTCACGACCCAAAATCTAACCATGGTCGTGATGACGCCTATCGTGTTACAAGGCAAGCGTATTTTCCAAAATATTACTACTAAATCGATTATAATAATTTAATAAAATATTTCCAACATTTGAATTTTTCATAAACTAAATCAACTCTAAATATAATTATAGAAAATATGGAAACAAACTCCAAACATCGGGGTGTCACTAAGTCATGAGCGTCTCAATCTATGAACTAAGAAATAAAACTGTCTAACTGTCAATACAGTCCAAAAGAAGAAATGATAAAAGGAGTAACAAGGTCCTGGGGACGCTAACATCTACCTTGCAGTCTCCAACGATAATCGGCCTGAACTCAATGATCGCCGCGCTCTAACTCACCTGGATCTGCACATAAAGTGCAGGGTGTAGTATGAGTACAACCGACTCCGTAGCAACAGAAATAACTAAGGAACTGAGTAGTAGTGATGAGCTAAGCAAAACAGTCCAATTATTTATTTTCACAATTTATAATAAACATAAATAAACAAGTAAATTCCATAAAACCAACAAATGCCACAAAGCAATTAACAGGTAAATGCAGCAACAATAAAAGTAAATTCAACCTCACAACAATTTCACTGCATCACTCAGCACTCTGCACTCAGCACTCAATACACTCAATAATCAATAGGTACCTGCGCTTACCGGGGGTGTGTACAGACTCCGGAGGGGCTCCCAAAGCCCAAGCGCTAAGCACGGACAACTCACGTATCATAATATCAATCCCTGGATCCGCACGGACAACTCACGTACTGCACAGACAACTCACGTGCCTCAATCAAATACCTCACAACAAGACCTCGGCCTCACTCAGTCATGTACCTCTCTAGCCTCACCATCATCAACAAATAAGGGAAACACAACCCACGTCAAGTATCACAACATATCGGCAAAATAATAGGGACTGAGATAAACATGTAGAATAATATCTATGACTGAGTGCAAATAATGTGAGCATGAATAAAGCCTAAGCATGATCTCTAACATGAAGGCAAACAAGTTCAACAACAAATGAATACATAATCACAGATAATAGCCATTAGGCCTCACGGGATGGACCAAGTCTCAATCCCTCGCGGTGCACACCCACACGCCCGTCACCTAGCATGGGTGTCAGTTCCAAACAATCAGGTGATATCAAATCTCCGGGTTTATACCCTCAAAGCCAGAGTTAAAACTGTTACTTACTTTAACAACGTAAAATCCTACCCCGAGATGCCCTCGTCTCTGGACTCGGTCTCCAAAAGCTCCGAATCTAACCAAAATCAGAATACTAATATCAACATAGTCTAAAGAATCGAATTCCACAATTAAAACTACATAAATAGGCCAAAGTTCTAAAATCGGCCAAAATCCGGCCTCCGGGTCCACGTCTCGAAACCAGTCAAAATGGCAGAATAGTAACCCTCATCCTCTCCCGAGTCTAACCATATAACATTTATCAAATTTCGACATCAACTCGACTCTCAAATCTTCAATTAAAGTCTTGAAGATTTCTACCATTTTCAACCCAATCTATACCCATTTGAACTCAACAATCTTTTCATAAACCTTATTAATATGAATAAATAATACTATTACACCCAAGAATCATACTCTTAATCACTCATCTTTACCCAAACTCGAAATTGAAGACTAGGGGTTAGAACCTTACCTCTTGGGTTAAGATCTTATGATATTTCCTTGTTGGATTTCAAAGCTTGAACAAGATCTTGATGAACAAAGTACTTGAGCTTCTTCCTCTCTCTAGAACACTCTCCCTTATCTCTAAACAATGTCAGATATGTGCTCCAAAATGAGTCCCAAAACCTATTTATCAAAATGGGTTCGAGTTATGAAAATAGAAAAATTAACCCTCCGAAAACAGGTCTGCGGTCGCATAATGGACCGCAGAATGGGTATGCGGGTCGCAAATGCACCACAAAATTGATGCCTGGAAATGGGCTTCACTAGACAGGCCTGCGACCATTTTGCGGTCGCATAACTACTTCTGCGATCGCATAATGATTCTGCGATCGCAGAATTGGTCGCAGAGTCGCACTTTTCTAGACTTTGATAATTGGCCCATAACTTCTTGTAAGAATGTCCAAATGATGAACGGTTTGAAGCGTTGGAAACTAGACACATATACCTTTCGTTTGATAGGTAATACACCATATAACACTTCGTATCATGAGAGTTATGCTCATTTGAAGTTAGGTCTTGTGCGAACTCACTTGAAACTTTAGTCTTATGAAATTTCCAACTTCCAAACTTCTCGTTAACCATCCGAAATCATTCCGAGCCCCTCGGGACCTCAACCAATATTTCCCACAATCATATATCACTACCCGAACTTAGTCGAACCTTAGAAACACCCAAAACAACACCAAAACACCAATTCAATCTCGGATTCAAGCCTAAGAACTTCTAAACTTCCAAAATTCGCCAACGACGCCGAAACCTATCAAACCACGTCCGAATGACCTCAAATTTTGCACACACGTCACAAATGACACTACAAACCTACTCCAACTTCCGAAATTTCATTCCGACCCCGATACCTAATTTTTCACTGCCAACCAAAATCGTCAAATTTCTAACTTTCGCCAATTCAAGCCTAATTCTACCACGGAGCTCCAAATAACAATCCGAACATACTCCTCAGTCTAAAATCACTCAACGAAGCTAACCGAATCATAAAAATTCAAGTCCGAACTCGTTTACTCATAAGTCAACTTTCGGTTGACTTTTCTAATTTAGCTTTCTAACTAAGAGACTAAGTGTCTCATTTCATTCCAAAACTACTCCAAACCCAAACCTACCAACTCGATACAACTCAACACAGCTGAACACCACATAAATAAGCAGAAATGGGAAAAACGGGGCTACAACTCTCGGAACGACCGACCGGGTCATTACACTTACAATCTAAAGATATGCATATTGATGTTGCTATAGTGATGCTTAGAGGCTTAATTTCTTTTTTGCCAAAATATAGAGAAGAAGGATTTGCAAATGTTATAATTTCTGCTAAGGAAATTGCATTTGAGATGAATCTAGAACCTGAATTTCGTAAGAAACGCGTAATATTTAGAAAGAAACAATTTGATGAGAATATTGATAACGAAATTACAAAGTCTTCCGAAGAATCGTTTAGAGTTGATTACTTCTTATACATAGTAGACCAAGCCATTTTATCACTTCAAAATAGATTTGAACAATTTGAAGCGTATGAAAATATTTTTGGTTTCTTATTTAGTGGTAAAAAATTAAGATCACTAGATGATGAGAATTTGAAGAAACATTGTCTTAACCTTGAACTTTCTTTAACACATAATAGTTATTATGATATTGTTGGTTTAGATTTATTTTCGAATTAAAAGTGTTAAGAGAAATAATAAAAGCAGAAGATAATGATCTAATCGAAATACTCAATCAAATAAAAAGACTTAATTCTTTTTCAAATATATATATTGTTTATAGAATAATGTTAGCAGTTCCTGTAACTGTTGCCTCAGCCGAAAGAAGTTTTTCAAAACTAAAATTAATAAAATCTTATCTAAGATCAACACTGTCTTAAGAGAGATTGAATGTATTAGCTATATTATCAATTGAAAAGGAATTATTAGAACAAATCGATTATAAGATAATCATTAATGATTTTGTATCTAAAAATGCTAGAAAAATAGACTTTAAATAAAAATATATATGACGATCTTTCCTTTTTTTTTAAATTTTTTTTAGGGCCTCCCTGTTAAGTTTGGCTTTAGGCCCCAATTTTATTGAGCCGCCCCTGCTACCAAATGATTAAATAAATAAAAAAATACTTCTAAGCTAGTTTGACTACCTTGTAATCTTAGTCAATCACCTAGTTATTAAAAAAATAAAAAATAAAAAATAGGCTCCCAACTGAACAGTAGGTTGAAATTCTTTAGCTATTCTTTAGCTAAATTTTACCACAAATCCTAAGGAATCACAGTGACTTACTGCTTAGGTAAGTATTGCCCAGTATGAAATAATAAATCTTGGCGACCCACAAGATTTTACTCCTACGGATCACCATAAGATCAGATTTTGGAGGTCGAGTTTATTTTCTCGAAATTTTGGAAAAATCCTGTTTATAATCACCCTATTTTTCTTACCCTGAATCGGTAGGTTGAAAATTCTGAAAGGTAAGATAGGAATTCTTTGATCCTTCCCAAGTGGAAAATAAGTAAATGGGCTCCAGTTCACGGACATGGAATGTGGCGTCCTGTCTTTCCTAAATGGCCCAAATAACTCAGTAAACTCAAATGGCAATGGTTCTACAACCCGTATCCCCTCCATCCATGACTGGTAATTCCCCATTGAAACAGAAACCCTAGAAATGCTAGCACTTCGCAAGCTCTCCTCAAGCTCAAAATCATCTAGCTTTCTCTGTTCCTTCGCTATCCAAAGCTCAATCTGCAGCTCCGCCACGATACCCGACGTTCCCAGTTGCACTTACTACGACGCGCGCATCAACGAGGCTGGCCGGCAAGGAGATTTCGCCACTGTCCACCACCTCCTCAACAAACGCGTGACCGATGGATTCTTCAACACCATCAATACCTTCAAGTTCGTTTCTACAACTAACCTCTCCATACTCGACGATCTATTGGATACGATAGCTCGCTTAGACAATGGTTACCCAAAAAAGTGCTCCTACGACTGTCTCATCGCGCGTCTCTCGAAGATGCACTGCATTTCGGAGGCCACGCGTGTTGCCGAAACCATGGTGAGTAAAAGGCACGGAGTGAACAATGTCACGTTTCATCCCATAATCAACGCGCTCACGAAGAAGGAGGAATTCCACGAAGCGTGGCGCGTGATGGAAGTGATGAGATCCAACGGTATCGCACCCGATTTGACGGCGTATAATTTTCTGCTGACTGGTTATTGTTTCACCGGAGATGTGGTATCGGCTGCCGGAGTTCTAGCGAAGATGGAGGAGGAAGAGCTCGGGGCGGATACGAGGACGTACGACGCACTGGTTTTAGGCACGTGTAGAGTTGGGAAATTGGATGCGGCTCTGGCAGTGTTGAGGAGGATGGTAGATGATGGAGTTTCGCCATTGTATTGCACACACGCCCACATTATCGGCGCGTTGCTGAAGTACCAGTTTTATGAACAAGCAGCAGAGTTTGTTAGAAGCTATGCAGGGAGAGACGTGAAATTGGATTCGGAGAATTTTGGAATACTGGCGACCAGGTTGATCACCAGAGGTAAATTCGAGGAAGCTAAGGAACTGGTGAAAGAGATGACTGAAAGGAGATTGGCATTGGGTCCTAGATTGAAGGATTTCTATGAATTGCATGTTAGATCATGAGATATTGAGATAATTATTACTAAGTATGAATGCAGCATTTTTGAAATATATAGACTTGGTTTTGTTGCGTTGTTAGCAAAGAAAAAAATTCTTGAAGTATTCATTATATAATGTATACGGATTATGAATTTGATCCATCATAATGGAACGTTGATTTGATACAATTAGTTGCAAAGATAAATAAAAGAGCTGAAATATTTATGCTGTGCAGTTACGCTTTTCATCCAGATTCTAATGCTGGATTGATTTGTTCAAGTTTTAGATCATTTTGGAACGGACCATGTTGCTTTCAAGTTTTAAAGATCAATGTGGCTACAAACACATCCAGATGATTAAGGAGATAAAATTAATCAATTGATCCATGAAGAACATGGTTGGTGTTAAACAATAATATATCTTTTCCTTCATGTTTTCTTCAAGGACCTATACTGTTTATAAAAAAAGTACCTCAAGGGAATGCTAAAAGCATAAAATGGCGTACACGGATTGCTCTGGCTAGTTCGATTAAGAAGATAAATGAGAAGATCAGTGAGAATGTCTTGAGAACTTGAAGCAGCAGCAGCAGCAGCTAATAGAGTTGGTAAAGGGCAGTATCTACTCAAAGGATGTTTTGGATGATCTATCATAAGTTGAAAGATGGAAACGTCCATCCACACACCCTGCTCTTACCGGTAAGCCAACTTAAACTCGTGCCCTCACAAGTTAGTTATATCCATTTTACTCTGCAGCAATGGTATTGAATCAACCTGTCTTTTATCTTTCAATGTCAACATGATCAATTTATCATATGTGAAGAAAAAGCATCAGATGCCCTTTAGACATCATTGGAAGTGTGATGAGGTTTCCTTATGAAATTATCCCCTTCTGGTGTTTCTTAAGCCCTTTAAAGTTTGCAGTAAAAAAATGCTAGATATCGGTTATTGGCCATGTATAATGCCTTATGTCTGTGCTAAAAGATTGTCATACATCCCAGTCTATTTACTCCACATTATTCCAGAAACTGTCGATCGGACAAGTTGGCTGACTAGCAGGCAAGTTTAGGGTTTTATATTCTTTGTTGTTAATTCAATGTGATATCTGATTTCTATAGGGTTGATTCGTCCTTGCATTAGTTTGGGTTTTTTCCCCCATGAGTCCACTGAAGTACAAGGTGGTAAAAAAAGCTGAACAAATTATCAATTTAAGGCTGGAACCTTGGCAGTCTTCTAAGTTTTCAGTATGTTAGATGTTTCTGGAGATACTTAGTCTACAAAATTGTTCATACTTGTAAGTCTCCGTAGGTAGTACATGTTTCCCTGGAAAGCAAAACTGAAGATCTGGCATGGCCCTCAAAGCTGATGCTAGGAATATGTGATTCAGCTTGATCAGTTGTATTTTGACCAGCTTGTAGGCATTTTACTCACTAAATTTTACTAATTGAAATTAGATGATTGAAATGAGAGACCTTTGAATGCTTCATCAAAATAATGAGATATCTGTGAGTGAATGCTGGGCCGGATGTTAAGACCGACTGAAAATAAAGGAGATGTAGATACTAAGATGGATATGTGGTCTTAGAGGATGACCAAATTAGAATATGGCACGTAGAGGGTAAAATTAGAGGTCCCTCTGGATATTTTGATCATCTCCTACATAGACCTATGCACCAATTCATAGGTTTGCCCCCATGATAATTGAAGTGCTCAAGGACGAAACAGACCTTAATTCACATGGAGGGAAGTTATGTAGAAAGACCTACAATTCTTTGAAATCCATGCACGCTGAGCTAATTGAATTAGAAGATCCGACTATTTTGGGATCGATGTGTGGTTGATTAAATGATTGATTGATTGACTTGATCCTACTAAATTCACTTCAGTTGAAAATACACTGGCCATTTTGTAGGTTCCCTCCTATTGCTAAATATTTACTCCGCTGATAAATTATTCTCATGAAGCTCCCAAGGGCGTGGCCTAGTGGTCAATGAAGTGGGTGAGAACCATGAGGTCTCAGGTTCAAATCCCAGCGGAGGCAAAAAACACTAGGTGATTTCTTTCCATCTGTCCAAGCCTTGGTGGGTAGAATTAACTGGTACCTAATGCTAGTGGGAGGTGGCAGGTATCGCATGGAATTAGTGGAGGTGCGCGCAAGCTAACCCGGACACCACGGGTATAAAAAAAAGGTTCTCCCCATGAATACTGCAACCATTTGTGACTTGGCCTAAATTTTCCTCTTTGGCACCATCCAATTTCAATAGTTTTGAACTTTTCGAGCTATAAATTTTGTGTTCTTTAAAGTTCCAATAAAACAACTTTCTATTCTTGGAACTGATAAAGATAATTTCTGGTTACCATTTAAATTCTCTTTTGATTGTTTATATATTAAGCATCTCTGAGATGCCTTTATTTCTAGATGGTCATTCAACTACTTGTACCTTGAGGGCATGCCCACCTACTAAATTTAGCTCAGTGTTGATATTTATGTACAGTAATCACTTTGTTCCTCACGTTTGCATTGAGCATGTAACTATGGCAAATCTGAAGCAATTGAAGCTCAAATACTGGATACACATGATCTAAGAGGTATTATTTTAGAAGTTACATTCGGGCTTTCATGTGAACAACAACAACAACAACCCAGTATAATCCCACTAGTGGGGTATGGGGAGGGTAGTGTGTACACAGACCTTACCCCTACCCTGGGGTAGAGAGGCTGTTTCCGATAGACCCTCAGCTCCCTCCCTCCAAGAACTCCCCACCTTACTCTTGGGATGACTCGAAATCACAACCTCTTGGTTGGAAATGGAGGGTGCTCACCACTAGAGCAACCCACTCTTGTCTGGGCTTTCATGTGAACATAGATTGTTAAATGTATCCTCGAAATGCTGCTTCTACCATGCAGTTCAAATTTATTAAGAGTAGCTGATCCTGTCTAACAGCCTACTTAACCTCTTTACTGCTGTTGGAGATGGCACTTCTACTTATTAGTATATGCTGGACTAGTAGTTCTTTGCTACGAGAAAGGCTTTTACTGAATTTGGAGAATTTTGCTAGTCTGAGCCACACTGGTTTGAGCAAAGTGGAGATTTGATTGGGTTGTGGCTTCAATGTCTGATCGCTTGTATGGTTTGGAAACAGTATCCAGAAAACTAGTATTTGTGTTTGGTTGCTGGGTACAATAACTGGTATAAGGTATGAGTTTTAATAAGAGGTTATAGTGAGTGAAGTCTCTGACAAACCCACAGTGAGATCAGTGTGGAATGTCTAACTGCTTTATTTGTTACTAAAATAGATATACATAATTCCTTTTCAAAAAAAAAAAAAAAT
>AWOL01S0099879.1:0-11230 GCA_000715115.1 Nicotiana otophora
CCTTTTCTTTCCGTTTCGTCTCCGATTTCTGATTTATGATAAATTCTATTTTGCCTTTGTCTTATGAGAACTTTGTTGTAATCGGGTTGTTGTAGCCTCTATAATCGAGTGAGCAACAGCTCGAACTCAGAGTAGAACAAACTCTTAGGATTTTTAGTTAAGCGAAGGCGAGTCCCCGAGCTCAGCAATATGTTCAAGATTTTGATTTCGGATGGCTTGATCGAAGCCGTAATTGTACTGTTTTTGTAGCCGAGTTCGAGTAAGTTTCGAACTCACAGTAACAGACCCCTTAAAGTTTTATATCAAATAATGATGAATCTTCAAGCTATATTCAAGTCAATTTTATTTAAGCACGGAATAGTGGAACCCTTAGGTCCGAATTGAGTGAGAACAAAATCTCGAACTCTAAGTGTATTGGCTCTTAGGCTCTTTAGATTGGCCTGATATGGCCTCTAAAAGATGGCTACTTTTTTTCTTTTCCAGCTTAGAAGATTTAGTAAAAATTTCTTTATGCCTTAACAGGTATTCTTTACCCATTGGGTTTTTTGAGGGTTCGATGTCGATTGAAACCCCTTTAGTTTTTGTGCCTTAGCACGTTTGTTTTAAGATAATTTGATACCTCTTAAGGTTTTTCGAGGGCTGATTTCATCAAAGCCCTTTTGCCGAGGGTAGCCTTTTTTAACCGGTTTTTCAAAGAATTCGAAGGCCTATTTTTATTGCGGGATTCGGACGTCTCCGAGCCGCCTTAGTTTGGTCGTAGCCTTTGAGTATGCCTCTTGGGCTTATTTCCCAATAACACTTCGAACTTATTCGAAGTGTTAGTCCCCGAGAGTGATGCCCTCGGCCTATAGATCGAGGGGTGCCTATAGATCGATGGCAGCCCCCGAGTGTACGAGGTATATTTGCACTTGGCCCTTGAACTGTTTCTCACAAAATCATAAGTATGGAGCTTGTATAGTAGATTTCTTTGAGACACAAGATGTATGATATAGAATGAATGCTTCTTTGTATAATCTATACATGCATACATGTTTTTCCATCGGGGCTCGACTAATCTATATGGACACGGGTCAGTCGACTGTTTGGCCCATTACAAAGTTTCTCTATCGAGACCCTTTGACACGATGTAATTTCCTCGACAGTGTAACATCCGAGGGTGATTCCATCGAGTATTCGAGGTTGATTGTAAAGAAGCCTTGGATACTATTAAATTGTCCCCGGGTAGCACATAATTGTTTCCTCGTTAAAAACCTCGCCAGAAAAACCCACTTGCGAAGGAAAAATGAGTGCAATACGTGCTTTAAAACTTGAGGTCTCGATATCTTCAATCGATCATCTACAGTGAGTTAGTGTCGAATATATAAATGAAAAAAGGAAATAAAGTCATACCTTAGCAATAATACCGTTTGAGAAGCGATATGTTCCAATTATTTGGCAGTTGTTCGTCGTCCATCATGCCGAGCTTATAACATCCCTTTCCGACGATGTCGAGGACTTAGTAGGGTCCTTCCCAATTTGGGCCGCGCTTCCCTTCATTAGGATCTCGAGTGTTGATGGTGACTTTACTTAGGACTAAGTCCCCGACTCTGAAGTGGCGAAGGTTGGTTCTCCTATTGTAATATCTTTCGATTCGTTGCTTTTGTGCAGCCATTCGAACGAGTGCAACTTCTCATTTTTTATCTAATAATTCGAGGCTAGTATTCATAGCCTCGTGATTTGACTCTTCTGTTATATGTCAAAACCTGACACTGGGTTCCCCGACTTCGATTGGAATCAAGGCTTCAGAGCCATATACTAAGAAGAATGGGGTTTCCCCCGTACTAGACTTTGATGTTGTTCGATATGCCTAGACCTTTTCTTTAGGTTTTGAATGATAGTCTTGTTCGTCGATTCATCCTGTTTGTTCCCACTAGGGTAATATGGTGTTGATAACATCCTTTTTATTTTATGGTCTTCGAGGAATTTTGTCACTTTGCTGCCGATAAATTATTTTCTATTGTTACACACTATTTCGACGGGTATCCCAAATCGACATATGATATGATCCTAGATGAAGTCTATGACCTATTTATCTCTCACTTTCTCGAACGTTTGTGCTTCAACCTATTTAGAGAAATAGTCAGTCATAAATAAAATAAACTTAGCTTTATCTGGGGCCGGTGGCAGAGGGCCGACGATATTTTTTCCCTATTTCATGAACGACCATGGGGATAGGACTGAATGAAGTTGTTCTCCGGCTGATGGATCATCAGTGCAAAGCTTTGACATTTATCATATTTTCGAACAAACTTCGTAGTGTCTTTTTCTATGCTATCCTAGTAGTACCCTGCTCTAATGATTTTGTGAATCAGTGATTCGGCGCTGGAGTGATTCCCACAAGTGCCTTCATGGACTTCTCGTAGAACATAATCGGTGTCCCCTGGTCCTAAGCACACTGCCAATGGTCCATCGAATGTCCTTCTGTATAATGTTCCATCTTCAGCCAATGTGAATCGAGCAACTTTGGTTCGTAGGGCCCTCGACTCTTTTAGGGTCCGATGGGAGCTTTCCTTTCTTCAAGTATTCAATATATTTATTCCTACAATCCCATGTTAAGCTTGTAGAGTTTATATCGACATGACCTTCCTCGATCACGGATCTCGAGAGTTGAACGATAGTCCCCGAGCTAATCTCATCTTCCTCGACCGATGACCCTAGATTTGCAAGTACATCGGCCTCACTGTTTTGTTCTCGAGGTACATGCTGTAAAGTCCATTCCTTGAAATGGTGCAAGGTTACCTGCAACTTGTCCAAATACCTTTGCATTCTATCCTCTTGAACTTTGAAGGTTTTATTTACTTGGTTCACTACCAGTAAAGAGTCATACTTGGCTTCAATGACTTCTGCTCTGAAGCTTTTAGCTAGCTCGAGACCTGGAATCATGGCCTCGTACTCGGCCTCATTGTTAGTCAACTTAGAAGTTTTGATAGATTACCTAATAGTGCTACCCGTGGGCGACTTCAAAATGATGCCTAGCCCAGACTCCTTCACATTCGAAGCACCGTCTGTAAAAAGGGTTCATACCCCCAATGATGTACCCGATTTTAACAAGCGTTCCTTTTCGACTTCAGGTACGAGGGTTGGCGTGAAGTCGGCCACGAAGTCCGCTAAAATTTGAGACTTGATGGCCATCCAGGGTTGATATTCGATATCGTACCTACTAAGTTCGACGGCCCGTTTGGCCAATCGGCCCGATAGTTCGGGCTTGTGCCAAATATTACGAAGTGAGTAAGTGGTTAATACGCATATGGGGTGACATTGAAAGTATGTTCTTAATTTTCTAGAGGCGCTTATCAGTGAAAGTGCCAGTTTCTCCAAATGTGGATATCTAGTTTCTGCTTCTCCTAAGGTTCGACTTATATAATAAATGGGAAATTGTGTACCTTTCTCTTCTCGAACTAGGATACAACTTACCGCGATTTCTGATACTGCCAAGTACAAGTAATGTTTCTCATTTGCTTTTGGAGTATGAAGGAGTGGTGGGCTCGATAGGTATCGCTTCAATCCCTTTAATGCATGTTGGCATTCTGGGGTCCAGGCAAAATCGTTCTTCTTTTTGAGCAGAGAGAAAAACCTGTGGCTTTGATCCGATTAGCCTCTGCACGGCTTTTACACTATACACGACGGTGATGTCTTCGATGACCTTGATTTTATCAGGTTTGATCTCGATTCCCCGATTCGATACCATGAAGCCAAGGAACTTGCCCGAACCGACCCCGAAAGCACATTTCTCGGGGTTGAGTTTCATGTTGTATTTCCTTAAAATCTCGAACGTTTCCTGCAAATGAGCCAAATGGTCCTCTGAGCGCAGGGACTTAACTAGCATGTCATCAATATAAACTTCCATTGATTTACCTATTTGTTGTTCGAACATTTTGTTTTCTAGACATTGGTAAGTAGCTCCTGCATTTTTTAGCCCGAAGGGCATTACATTATAATAATATGTTCCATACTTGGTGATAAATGAAGTCTTTTCTCAGTCCTCCGGGTTTATTTGGATTTGATTGTACCCGGAATAGGCATCGAGAAAGGTAAGAATCTCGTGGTCGGCCGTGGCATCGATCATGCGATCGATGTTAGGCAGTGGAAAAGAATCTTTGGGGCACACCTTGTTTAAATCCTTATAATCTACACACATTCTAAGTTTGTTCCCTTTTTTAGGGACTACAACTACATTGGCTAACCATTCGGTATATTTCACCTCTCGAATGGACCCTATTTTGATAAATTTAGTTACCTCGTCCTTTATGAATGCGTATTTTACCTCAAATTGGGGTCTTCTCTTTTGCTTCACCAGTTTGAACCTAGGGTCCAAGCTTAGCCGATGCGTCGTTATCTCCGGTGGGATCCCTGTCATATCTAAATGGGACCAAGCGAAACAATCTATGTTATCAATAAGAAATTGAATAAGCTTTTTCCTGAGTTCGGTGGTTAATCCCGTTCCCAGGTATACCTTTCGCTCGAGTAGGTACTCGATCAATATGACCCATTTCAGCTCTTCGACCGTTGATTTGGTGGTGTCAGAATCTTCGGGAACAATAAAAGTTTGAGGGATCAGACAATTCTCCTCTCCTTCTTCTATCTCCTACTTCCGTGATTCGGTCGAGGCCGGTGGTTGTGATTGCTATTTGACTTCCTGTTTACTTTTGATGCTCGACCTTTCCGAGGTTGATAGTGTCGATATCGGCGTTACCTCATCGACCGCAAACATTTTCATTATAGCATGCTGCTCCCTGTATATTGTTTTTACACTGGTCATCATCAGGAATTTCATCATTTGGTGGATAGTCAAAGGGACTGCCCTCATATTGTGGATCCAAGGCCTTCCGAGTAGGGCATTGTACCTCATATCATCACTCGATTACGTGGAACTTGGTATCTTGAATGGTTCCAACCACGTTAACCGGTAGAATAATCTACCATTTAGTTGTTTCACTAGCCATATTGAAGCCGTTTAAGACCCCAGCTGCGGGCACGATTTGATTTTGTAGGCCGAGCTGCTCTACGACCCTCGATCGGATGATATGTGCTGTGCTACCTGGATCCACTAAAACACGCTTAACTTGAACTTTATTTAATAAGATAGAAATTACGAGAGCGTCATTGTGGGGATGAGAGAGGCCTTCTGCTTCTTCGTCATTGAATGATAAAGTGCCTTCGGGCACATAATCTCGGGTTTGTTTTTCCCTAGTGATTGATACCTTAGTACGTTTGAATATGGGTCCCTGTGGAATGTCGACCTCAGGGACGATCATATGAATGACATGTTGGAGTTCCTCCTATTCATTTTTCCTGTTGGCATCCCTTTCTCTTAAATGATTCTTGGCTCGATCGCTGAGGAACTCTCGAAGGTGGCCCTCATTGAATAGACGAGCTACCTCCTCCCTTAATTGTCTGCAATCCTAGGTTTTGTGACCATGCGTGCCATGATACTTGCATATCAAATTTGGGTTCCTTTGTGAAGGATCATTTTTTATGGGTCTAGGCCACATAGTATCATTGATCTTTCCGATTGCCGATACAATACCTGATGCATCGATGCTAAAGTTATATTTCGATAACCGGGGTGCCTCTTGGGATCGGTATACTTGTCAAAATCACTTTTGCTCATAAATCCCCAAGAATTCTGTCCTCGATCACTTCTTCGATCGCTCCGAGCGGAATTGCATCTTGAACCATTGTTCCTTCGATCTGCGGTATATGGTTGATAACGGTCTCTGTTCGATCTTGGCTCCCTGTCGACGTCCCTCTGGTTTTTAACTGCCGACCTATTTGGATGTACTGAACTGGAAGGAGCTCTAATTGGTCGTCCTCGACCCTGATCTTCGATTGATATCGATGGTGCACATCTGCCCAAGTTATAGCTGGATACTCGATCAAATTTTGTTTCAACTGATGTGATGCTATCGAACTCTGCTCATTCAACCCTTGGGTTAAAGCTTGAACGGCCCAATCATCTGTTACCGGTGGCAACTCTATGCGTTCCGTTTGAAATCGGGACACGAACTCCCTCAGCATTTCATTATCCCTTTGTCTTACCTTGAAAAGGTCCGATTTCCTTGTTGCGGCCTTTATGGCCCCGGCGCGTGCCTTTACGAAAGAATCTGCTAACATGACAAATGAGTCGATAGAATTTGGTGGCAGGTTGTGATACTAAATCATTGCTCCCTTCGAAAGGGTCTCTCCGAATTTTTTCAACAGCACTGATTCGATTTCATCATCTTCGAAATCGTTACCCTTGATGGCGCATGTATATGAAGTAACATGCTCGTTGGGATCAGTGGTCCCATTATATTTTGGTATTTCTGGCATACGAAACTTCTTTGGAATAGGCTTCGGAGCCGCACTTGGAGGAAACGGCTTTTGTACAAACTTCATCGAATCCATTTCTTTTAAGATTGGTGGTGCCCCCGGGATCTGATCAACTTGAGAGTTGTATGTCTCCACTTTTTTTATCGTTAGCTTCGATTCTCTTCTCCCCTGATTCAATTCTTTTGGCGAGCTCCTCGAGCATTTTCATTACCGCAGGATCAGTCCCCGATTCGTTACCATTCAACCTTTCCGGTACTGGCTCGGTACGGCGAGTAGTTTTCGGATCAGCCCTATTCGGAGCTCTATGTTGATTTTGTAACTGAGCAATAGCGGCTTGCTGAGCCTGAAGCATCTCGAATATCACTTGGAGACTGACTCCTTCGTCTCTTCTGCCCTATGTTCCTTGGCCACTAGATTGGACTTCTCTGCGTACACTCCCATCGAGATTTGTGCCTAGGTCTGCATTTAGAGCAACGTGCGAACTGACATTGACTGGGTTGGCAACCGGTGCTCCCCCGAGATTAACCTGTGGCACCTCGACTCCTAGAGCAATCACATTTTCGTTTTCACCGTGGAATCCAAGGCAATTGTCACTGTGTGTGGATGCGTTTTGTGAGTTTGACATGTTTTAACCTGAAAGCAAAGATACTTGACAAGAACAAGCGTAAAATAGTGTGTTTTACCAGAATCAGTACTGAACAATCATTATTATCCTTAGTCCCACGGTGGGCGCCAAACTGTTTACCCTCAAAATTGAGTAACAATTAAACTTATATTGTGGTTTTAAGGATATGTGATTTAAACCAGCACCAATTGATAAATAACAAATTAAATAAATAACTTGGACAATAAAATAAATCAAACTGGTCTGCAAACAATACCTCGGGCTCGATTCGAGATAGTCTCGAGGTTAGTAAATTAGAACAATAGAGGATGGAACAAACAACGATGACCAGTAAGTAAAACAAAGAAAGCAGTGTATATGTATATTCTTATCAGTGAATAATCATCCTATAAATGATTGGACCTCCTCTTTATATAGTAGAGGAAACCTAATCATGGTATGTCTCTCATTACAGAAGGAAACCGTATAAACAGCTAGTTATCCGCTTCTGATTTGGTCCGTTTCGAGATTCACACCATGATCCTCGACCGATCACGGATATCCGTTCCGAGATTCACGACGTGATCTTCGACCGGTTACTAATATCTCATAATTCCGTTATTATTATCCTATCGAAGTCGGTCATACTTGATCTCGATTGTTGCTGGCCTCGGTCTCAAGGTACACTTCGATCTCTAGGCTTGATGTCTCATCTTCGAGCCCTGGTCCAATTTATTACGAGGCTACCCCCGATGCAACTCCCTTGTCTCGATCAAACAACAAAATCGAGTAGGCCCGATTTTGACCGTATACATGTATATTGTTTAATTATTACTTATATGCAATTCAAGTCGAATGTGTTTAACTAAAATTCTCCTGTTACAATTCTCTTAATAATTTCAATAATTTTTTGAAAAAATTGTACAATTCTTCTCATAAATATTTCATATAAAATAAGCTAGAGATACCTCTTTTTATAATAAGACGAAACCTATTTTAACTAAAGACGAAACACCTATATAATTGTGACTACAAATCCTAAATAAACATGAATTTAATAAACTAGCAAATATCAACTCTTATATAATTTGAATTTTCTATTTTAACTTTAAATTAATCTTCCAACAAAAGTTACATCCGACACTGGAATTATGAAAAAAAGTAGAATTTGATATGAAGAGTTATTCATTTAGGTGGGACTCTTCGAGTAATCCCACTCCTGCTATAGAAAGAAGAAAAAAGAGCATACCATCTTTGGGCCTAATATTAGGCGGCCCACGACATCATCTTTTGTTAGGCGATCGACTTCATTCCAGCCCAATTCATCAGCAAAATAAGGCTTTAGGATTTCAAATCGGAAAACCCCATCCCACTTTAGTCTCTTCTCTCTTCTCCTCCAGCATTGTGTAAACTCCATCTTAGCCTGCAGGTTTTATCTGTTTCTTCTTTATTATTCGATTCAATTAGATGTATTTTAATGGATTTTTGTTAGGTGTTATACCTTGCTTTAGTCGTGGTAGATTAATTTACTATATATAACTCTTATTTTAATTTGGATTTGTGGATGCAGCTTTTCATATCTCTGTTACCATAATAACTTATTACTGAAGATGGCTTCGCGTTTTTGGAATCGGGCAATTAAATTTGTCTTTTCAATATTTGCTTTTTAATGTCTCAATTCCCTTAGAAACTTCGTGACTTTCGAATATTTACTACATTACGCAAAGATTTTGTTTTAATTTTTTTTTTAGGGGTGTACAAATAAAACCGACAAACCGTACCAACCCGATAATCCGAGTTAAATCGAGAAAATAAATTCGACTATGATTTGGTGTTGAAAAAAAATACCCGACCATATTTGGTTTGATTTTAACTAAAAAAGGTCAAACCGAAAATAAACCAACCCGACATTATATGTATAGAAGTTGATTCATTCGATTTTTCACAATCTCATCCGGGTGCTGGTGCTAAGCTATCAATCTCTGCCCACAGCTATCGTAATTTTGAGAAATACGAGGAGATCGATGCAGTACCTTGATTAATAGTTGCAATCTCTTTGTGAATTTGAAAAATCCTTGAACAATCAATTTTGTCAAAACGTTCCTTTAGGTCATTCCAGACAGTCGTTGCATTTGACGAGTAAACGATTCCACTGAGCAGTTTCGGTGACACACAATTCATTATCCATGATAATACTGTCACGACCCAAAATCCTAACCTGTCGTGATGGCACCTATCTCAGTACTAGGCAAGCCGACAACATCAATAACCCATAATTTTCTTTAAATTTAAAAATGTAACGTTTAATACAATACCAAAGATCTAGCAATTTCCGATACAACACTCCCAAAACCTGGTGTCAATGAGTACATGAGCATCTAATATGAGTACAAGTCTGGAAAATACAGTCTATAATAGTTTGAGACCAAATACAGTAAACAAGGAGATAGAGAAGGAGAGACAAGGTCTGCGGAACACGGCAACTAGCTCAAAATCTCCTGAAAGTCAACTGTGCGAAATGATCAACACCCGCTATGTTCAGGAACACCTAGATCTGCACACGAAGTGCAGGGTTTAGTATGAGTACAACCAACTCAGCAAGTAATAATAATAACTAAGGAACTAAAGATAATGACGAGCTACACAGTCATAGTTCACTTTCAGTAGTTCCAGCAAAGAATAGTCATGCTTTCAAATCCGGCAGTTTAAGTCAAATCAATTTATACAGCTCAATTTTAAGTAATCTGGATATAAATTCTTTCAGATATTTCACAACAATGTTAGATAGCAATCAAGTGCAGTAACAAATGCAAAGCATGTACAGCCTCTCAGGCAACAATCACTCAGCTCATCATAACAGCTCAACCACTCGGCTCTCAGCCCTCAACACTCATACTCAATGGGTACCCGCGCTTACTGGGAGCGTGTACAGACTCCGGAGGGGCTCCTACAGCCCAAGCGCCATAATTTGCACGGACAACTCATGTGCTGCACGGACAACTCACGTGCTATAATATCCTGCACTGACAACTCACGTTCCATAATATCCTTACCTCACTAACAGGCCCTCGACCTTACTCAGTCCTTCACCTCTCTAGTCTCTCGGGCTCTCAGAAATCACAAAGATCAGCCCAAACAAAGATAACATAGTGCATCAACAAATATCAAGAAAGACTAAGGTATGATTCTCTAATAAAATCAAGACTGAGCACAAGAAAACAATTAGAAAATAATTCAATAAGTACGCGACCTCTACGGGTCTCAACAGTACTATAACATAGCCTAAGCATGATTTCTAACATGATTTATAGTCAAGTTTCTTCAACACATAGAGGTCATATAGCTAACAAAAAATTATTCAACTTTATAGTTTTCCGGGACAGACTAAGTCACAATCCCCTCGGTGTGCGCCCATACGTCCGTCACCTAGCATATGCGCCACCTCCAAAATAATCACATGATACCAAAATCCGGGGTTTCATACCCTGAGGACCAGATTTATAATTGTTACTTACCTCAACCTGTGTAATTATTTATTCCGTTATGCCCTTGCCACGAAAATTGGTCTCTAAAAGCCTCGTATCTAGCCACAATTAATTCGAATCAGTCAATACAAATTATTATAATTAATTCCATAAGAAAATACTAATTTTCCCAATAAAATCCGAAATTAACTCAAATATCGCCCGTAGGGCCCACGTCTCGGAACCCGACAAAAGTTACAGAATATGAACGATCATCCAACCACGAGTCCAACCATATAAATTTCACCAAAATCCGACATCAACTCGACCCTCAAATCTTCAATTAAAGTCTATGAAGCTTTCTACCATTTTCAACTCAATCCTTACCCATTTGAACTTAACAATCTTTCCACAACCTTATTGGTATGTATACATGATACTCTACACCCAAGAATCACACTATTAATCACCCATTTTTATTCCAAACCCGAAATTGAAGGATTGAGGAAAGAAATTCTTACCTCTTTGAAGCCCTAGCAAGATCCTTGTAAAATCTTCAAACCTTGAACAAGAATTGATGGATAAATGACTAAATCTTCACTTTCTCTCTCTAAAATGCTCTCACCTCTCTCTAAAATATCAGATTTTGGCTAAAAAATGAGCTTTAAGGGCTATAAATCGAAGTTGGGTCGGGTCAAAAATTAGAAAGAATAAAAGCTCTGAAGCAGTTATGCGATCGCATAACAGGTATGCGGTCCGCATACCGGCCGCATAATTTGGCCTCCAAAGCTGGGTGTTACTGACCTGTTCT
>AWOL01S0099879.1:11281-30991 GCA_000715115.1 Nicotiana otophora
CATAATGCACCGCAAAATAGGTATGCGGTCGCATAGTGCACCGCAGATTTTTCTCAAATCTTGCCCTCCTCCTGTTCCACTTTGCGACCATTATGCAGTCCGCAGAGTGATTCTGCGACCGCATAGTGGTCGCATAAATGACCAATCTCCGACAAAAAATTCCTTTTCACTTCGGCGCATTGTTCAACCCAAAAAGTCCGAGCCGCGGCGAGCTTGCGAGGTCGTTACACATAAGTTAGTATCCGGTCAACCTTTTCAACTAAAATTCTAAACCTTAGAACTAAGTGCTCTAAATCATTTCAAAGCCTCACCGAACCCAAACCAATTACCCCGGCAAGCAAAATAATAAATGTAATTCACAATTTAAGCAGTAAATGGGGAAACAGGATTATAATACTCAAAACGACCGGCCGGGGCGTTACAAATACGATTGCACTGCACCTCTCCCATAGATCTACGAGATTTGTACCGTAAGTTTTTCTTTTGCATGTGCCATCGATGAACCCTAGCTTGTTCCGGCCTAGGATCGCAATCCGCATTGCTCGGCTCCAAATGGAATAATTCTCCGATCCTCACAGTTATAAGGAGATTATACTGCTCTAGAGTTGTCATTTGCATTCAAAAACAGAGGATGGTTGCGACTAAGCTTTTGCGGCAGTTCATTGTCAATTTCCACCATTGATGCTGTCTTCAGTGAGCTTCTGATGTAAAACTCGAAGATCGAAACGGAGAGACCACACTAATAGCCGTGTGGCTCTGATACCATGATGAAACTCACACATGCACAAATGAATTAGGAAGATGAGATTGATCTCACAGCTTCTTCTTCATTCAGCAAAGAGAGAATGAAAATTACACCTCTATTCTATACACTACACTAGGGGTGGCAAGTAGGCCGGTCCGGGCCCTTAACGGGCCAAGTGGGCTGGTCCAAACGGTCCCGGACCCGGGCCGGTCCCTAACTAAACGGGCCAAACGGTCCCGGGCTAAACAGTCCTTTTCTAGGGACTGGCCCGGGACCGGGACCACGAACTCATGGTCCTAGGCTAAACGGGACAGGACCGCGGGCTAAACGAGCTAGGTGGTCCCAACAGCTAAAAACATTAATTTTTTTAAAAAAAAAATAGAATTGAAATTAGATACAAAAAGATGTAAAAACATATCTAAGGCAATGTATTGTAAATTTTATTATAGAATTGTGACGTAAACATTTAATTCTAAATTTAAAGACAAAAATATTGTAAAGAGATATTCAAAGCAATGTCTTGTAATTTAATTATAGTATTAAAACAATATGGCTATATCTTTCTTAGTCTTCCTCCCCCCTATGGAATGAGCATAACAAGGTACTAATACCACTATTGAGAAGAAGCTTCAACTAATCAAGATATGCCAAAATACAAGTTACATAATACATACAATTTTTTATTCATATAAGTTACATGATATCTCTTACAAACTTCATAAATCCTTCAAGGTTCGAAAGAATTTTTGTTGGTGGTGGCGAAAAAGTAGCTTGGTCATCACCGCTTCCATTGTCGGGCAAAGCAGCATCCTTCGCAAGTTCAGCTAGCAGTTCCTCATAAGCTTCATCTTCCGCTGGTTGTGATTTAGCAAGTCCAAAATTTTTTCTTTCCGAACGGATCCAATCTTTGAGAAGTACTGATTTTTTCAAGCTCTACCTCATAGACACTATATAATCACCGAGTTGAAGTCTTACTTGACTGAAAGCGCTTTCCGATGCTGCTGTTGAAGCTTGAATAGTTAAAATATCTTGGGCCATCCTTGAAAGTACAGGAAAGTATTTTTCTTTGTCCTTCCACCATTGCAAAGGATTAAAGGAGCCGTCGGGATTCACTTCCTGAATTCCCTGTGACAAATAAACTTCAAGCTCATTTAGTTATGAAAAATTACTACTGCTAGAACCTTGAGAACCCCTAAACCCCGCCCAAGTACTAAGTGCTCTTACTCCCGCAGTTGTTTTAGATGATTGAGAATCAGAAGAAGAAGGAGTTGGAACATTTGGTCTAGCATGATTTAATGCAACTTGATAAGCATTATAAATAGTTTGAACATTTATTCTAATTGGGGCTATTGCTTTCGGAAGTTGAGACAACTCATCATCTTCAAGTGCTAAACCATTATAAACAGTTTCGTACCAAAATTGAGGACCTCCTAATTTCATACAAGCATTTAATAAAGCAGCAACACCATAAATCGGGGGAATAGGGAAAAATATTTTTTAAACTTCTTTCTCATAAAATCAATAGCAAGTTGATAAATTTCTCCACCCTCTAAAAATTTATCAAACAAATTTGCAAATTATGTAATATAAACTAAACAGTTAGAAATAGTAGGATAATATTGCCCAGAAAATTTATTTGTAGCAATATGAAAATTTTCTAAAAAATCAACAAGCATTTTAACATTAGCCAAATCCCTATTCATAAGGTGCTTATCATCATCACTTACATGTGCATTAAACGTTGAGTTTATGGGATTTCTATATTCATATGCAACAACCAAACTTTCATACATGTAATTTCATCTAGTTGGACAAGGTTTAGGAACCTTTCTTTCTCTTAGGCCAAATTCATCGCATCTTTTAAAATATTCTCTAAGTCTACTTCTACGGTTTGAATAAAAAAGCCAATTAAGAGCCATTTTAACCTTTTCAATTTCAACATTTAAAATTCGCATACCATCACCCACAATTAAATGGTAAATATGACAAATANTCATCGCATCTTTTAAAATATTCTCCAAGTCTACTTTTACGGTTTGAATAAAAAAGCCAGTTAAGAGCCATTTTAACCTTTTCAATTTCAATATTTAAAATTCACATACCATCACCCAAAATTAAATGGTAAATATGAAAAATACATCTAACATGAAAAATGTTACTAAATGCAAGATTTAGCGCAGTGGTAAGCAATGCTATAGTATTTGTGTTACTAGTAATATTATCCATTGAAGCTGACATTATTTTATCACTAATGCAAAAATATCTACAAATATTTGTGACTGTGCTAGCAATAAACTGCCATGTGTGACGTGAATTAATTATTCTATAAGCAATTATGTGCTTTTGCATTATCCAATCCTCATCAATCCAATGACTGAAAACAATAAGGTAATCACGGTCGTTGCCACTTCTATCAATATCAGTTGTAATAGTAACACGATAATTTATATGAGTAAATAGATAGCGCAAATATTGTTCATATTCATGCTTATATTTATAAATATCGCTCTTTACGGTTGTGCGAGAATAACCTTTATAAGTAGGATTAAATTTTTTTCTAATATAATGCACAAAGTTAGGGTCAGAAGGAAAACTATAGGGTAAGCACATAACAGTTACCATTTTTGCCAATTCTTCCTGATCTTTTCTTGGATCATAATATAAAATACTACCGGTAAAAATATTAATTTCCGATTGAAATTGATTTGAAATGGTACTAGGGTTAGCCTGAGTAGCTGAGTAGCCTGAGTAGGACTAGGTACACTTTTCCCCTCGGCCAAAGCTTTCAGACGTTCATATCTGATTCTATCTTGAGGGTGTTTTTTTTAAAAGACAACTCCGTACCACACGTTTTACACTTAGCCTTATTTTCTGGAACTAGTTGAGTAAAAAATGGCCAAACATGAGATGTTTCTGTCCGTTTGGTAGGTTGTCTAGAAAAAGTAGGGGCAGTAACAAGAGTATCAGATGGGGCGTCATTTGGATTAGCAGGGTTATCACTAGTTGGGTTAATATGAGGAGCAAGACTAGTAGGTGTATCATCATCCGGTTGAGTTTCATCAAAATCGATTTCCTCATTATCATTTTCATCAATAGTATTATAATTATTAGAATAAAGAGAATTAAATAATTCATGGTCTAATTGTTCATCCGGTGCAATATTATGGCAAAATTGACTCTCGGTAAATTATAATAAACTATTATCGCTATCAAGAATAGCAGGTGTAGGACGGATATGAGGTTTAGTTCAGGGAGCCAGGGGCAGAGGATGAGGAACAACATGACCACTAGATTCTCCACTCTTGAATTTTTTCTTATTTTTACCAAAATTATTTTTTAAGGAAGCCATCTTAATAAATCAAGTAATAGCAAATAAATAAAATAAACAAAACTATAATATTAAAACTTAAGAGTTGGAACGAGTTTACCGAATTGACGAACAACTTGTTAAAAATTGATTATCGTTAAAGACTTCAATTCACCAACTTCATAATCTTTTCACAAAGTGTAACCATAAAGTAAGGAATAGTAGCAAGTATAGAAGAAAATTAGAGAGAGATTGGGATAGATTGATATTGATTTTTTAAGAAAAATAAAAGAATGAGGGGATATTTATAGTTGAAAATAGGAAAAAGTGTAATTTTAAAAATTTGGGGTTAAAACAAAGTTGGGGGGTTAAAACATAGTTGGGGGGTTAAAACAAAGTTGGGGGGTTAAAACATAGTTGGGGGGTTAAAACAAAGTTGGGGGAGAGGTTAAATGGCTATTTTATAAATAGCCAACGACTATTTTTGATAGCCCAACGACTATTTTTAAAATGTTTCAATTTTCTTTTTTAAAAGTTGACCGTTGGGACCGTTTGGCCCACGAAGGGACCGGTCCGGTCCCGGTCCATAGCGGGCCAAACGGTTCCGGTCCCTGGAGGTCCCAAATCATAGGACCAGCCCATGAGACTGGCCCAGGCCCACTAAAACTGGTCCAAACGATCTTGGCCTGTTTGGCCCGCGGTCACGGGCCGGTCACGGTCCTGAACCGGCCCACTTGCCACTGTTACACTACACTATATATACACATATCTAACCATTAACTAATGTCTGGCAGCTAACCCACGTGTAGGTAGTTACTAACTTCTAATGCTTACAAATACACCCACTGACTTAAGTAAATTACATTAACTACCCTGGACTCATATCAGTAGTCTCATTATGAATATATGTTTAGTAAAAATTTTAAAAATTGAATAACATGTCTATTAAAATATTATTATGGAAGAATTTTCTTAGTAAAATATGATAGTTATTTTCTTAGTTGTCTAACAATAATTATTTTGTTAATGTACGCTTTCAAGGTTAACTGAATTTAGTAATTAAACATAAAAATCAAGATGATACCTAAATAATGATATATTCTATTTAATTCTAAATAAAATGCGAAAAAGATCTAAGAAATCTTGACATATGAATATGAAAGAACAAAAAGATCATTGACGCTTTTAATTAACACTTAATAAGAAAGTGATACAACCCATTATTTATAGTAAATAAAAATAAATGCACTTTATAGTTTTATTAAATATTATATCTCATGAGAGGATATCAAATATCTCTATATTTTTAAAAGAAATTTTAATATAAAGTCTTAAAAGTATACATAAAAATTATATATTTATATGTCGGTTTGGTTCGAATGTTTTTACTCAATACTAAACCAAATCAAACTCAACCTAATCGGATTTTTTAATCGGTTTGATTTAACTTTTTGGTTTGGTGCGGTTTTCCGGTTCAGTTTGAACACCCCTAATTATGACTATTATGTTAATTATTGAAAATAACTTGTGTGAAAATCTATGCGTTACGAAGAATATACGTATGCTGCTTAAAGGAGCAACTGCGGATCGGATCTAGTAATTCTTTTTTTCGAGCATTGGATCGCATGTTTTGATAATAGAGTATTAATAAACTAATCTATACATTTTGGCATAGTCCAATGGGTTGTTGCGCTGTAACTTTTTATTATTTGAAGTGTGAGGAGTTCTATGTTTTGCATGGATGATATCTATATAAATATCTTTTTATTTGCGATGCAAGTTTTTTGAACTTGGTGATTCTCAACTTGCAGATCAAGCCTCCACCGTCCTTTAATTGTTTTGAGATAGTGTTCAAAGCTTTTCCATGCATATGAATCAATTCTATATATCCTATATAATAGAGTATTGACTTTCATTATGTGCTCAAAAATAGCTATTCAACGAAGGGCCATATTCACGATCGTCTTAAAATTGATATCAGAAATTAAGCAATTTAATCTTAACAGTTAAAAATTAAAGTGAGAATATATATGTCCACACAAAGGCCAAGTATGGATCGGACTACGAACTCCTACAACATTCGTTCTTGGCCAGTCCAAGGCTGATAGAAGCAACATTAAACCTATTGTTGTATACGGTCAAAACCGTTTTCAACCTTCGTACGAACTGGTCGAAATGGTAATGCATTGGATCGAAGAGAATCTTCATAATATTAGGTTGAGGTCCGAAGTCAGGTCATCAAGCTTCGAGCCCTAGGAACCGATCAATGTCAAGCTCGATATCATTATCGAGCTCGAATCCAAATCGAACTATGATGCGAAGTGAAGTTATCGAGCTTATGAGGCAGAGACCGACCAACATGACCCCGAATCAATACAAGGCTCCGAATCAGAATCGAACTCGAGTCAAGATCGAGAGCTCGAGTCAATATCGAGCTCGTAGACAAGAGCCGTTGCAATCCCACTAGATGAGAGAATCCTTGCAGGAATTATGGAAAAGCTAATTTATCATGAGTCTCCCACTATGTATTTTAAATTATATCTAAAGTAGGATCCCTCCACTATAAAGGGTATGATTATTATTTCTGGAAGCAGGGCCTTTTGCTGACATTGTAACTCAAATACCATACACTCCTATACTAAAGGGTTATTCTTTTGGGCTTCATAGATTTATTCATCTTGCTTAGTCCTTAAATCATCTTCTTTCCAACCTTGTGTATTTTCATTCTTTACAATCCATATTTGATACTTTCAATTTATCCTTACGATTTGTGTTAAGTTATACCACATATCCTTAGAACTACGTATAAATTCAACTCTATCTATTTTTCGGGTAAACAGTTTGGCGCCCACCATTGGGCTAAGGATAACAGTGGTTATTTGATACGGATCTGCAAAAATACACCGTTTTGCGCTTGTTTCCGGAAGTGTCTTTGATTTCGGATTAGCAACGACTAACTATCAATTAAATGACCTTACCTATCGGTAACGAAGCTGGTCTTCAAGATGAGAACAACGACTTGACACCCAGTACCGAAAGACCGCTTGTCAACGCCGTTGGAGCTCGAATCGAAGTACCGATAGACATTAATTCGCATATGGCCATTGAGGCAAACCTACATTCTGAACATGAAAATAGCATTCATGGTGGCACTCGATCTGCAATTCGAGATACCCATAACGTCGAGGAAAACGACGTCAGCTTGCGTATGATTTTTGGAATGTTGCAAGCTCAACAGACAGTAATAGCTCAGTTGCAGAGTCAAACCCAGATACCGAGCAGGCCGGAGCCCAGTCAACCCCGAGAAGTAACCCACAGAACGAAACCAGCTATAGTAAAGTCAAATGAGCAAGAGTCGGGGACTAATCCCGAAATTTCTAAGATGTTCGAAGAACTGACCAAACGAATAGAATCAGGAGAAAGAAGGATCGAAACAAACGACAAAAAGATGGAAACATATAACTCCAGGGTTGATCAGATCCCGGGGGCACCACCGATATTGAAGGGCTTAGATTCCAAAATATTCGTACAAAAGGCTTTCCCCCAAGCGCGACTCCTAAACCGATCCCGAAGAAGTTTCGCATGCCCGAGATTCCTAAATATAACGGAACTACTGACCCCAACGAACGTGTCACCTCATACACATGTGCCATCAAAGGGAATGACCTAGAGGATGATGAGATCGAATCCGTATTATTGAAGAAATTTGGCGAAACCCTGTCAAAGGGAGCAATGATATGGTATCATAATTTACCATCTAATTCTATTGATTCTTTTGCTATGCTTACAGATTCCTTCGTAAAAGCACATGCCGGGGCCATAAAAGTCGAGACCAGGAAGTCGGACCTGTTCAAAGTAAGACAAAAGGATAACGAGATGCTAAGGGAGTTCGTATCTCGTTTTCAAATGGAATGAATAGATCTGCCACCAGTCACAGACAATTGGGTTGTTCAGGCTTCACTCAAGGTTTGAACGAACGAAGTTCGACGGTTTCACGGTGGCTGAAGCATAACTTGATCGAGTACCCAGCTATTACTTGGGCCTATATACATAATCGATATCAATCAAAACTAAGAGTCAAAGACGACCAGTTGGGTTCTGGGTCCGTTATTAAAACGGCTTCCAATCGAGAATAGAGGTCGATCAGAGACCGATACTGACCGTATAATGGAAATCCTACAAGCTCAGTGTGATAAACGACTAAAACGATACTACTTCTAAGGTACGACACCCCCTCCCCCCCTGTTCAATTATATTTCGAAACTAACCCTTGCACATGTTCGACCAAAGACAAGGATTAATGAATTCGATCTGGAAAAAAGATGGATTATTCAACATGAAACCTTAGTACCCGAGGCCTCCTTACAATCAACCTCAAATATTGGGGGGCATACCATTGTCACTGAACATATCAACGATGATTATCAAGAACGATGCAAAGGAAGGTACTTCATTATTTCATGACAACAGGGTCTCAACAGCAATAATTGTAAGGGCCAAATGGTCAAACAAGCCATGGACATATAGTTGGCCCGAGCCCTGACACAAAACATGAACACATGTATAATGACTTACAAAGAAATTTTTTTTCTTTACCGATATCTTATATCCAAGAAATATTCCTCTATTTCTAGATTTATTATGCAAACAGGCTTAAGGTAAATCAACGAGTTCGAGCAACACTCACTCAACTATAAAGCCCAAGGGCTACATCAACTTGATTTCAAGGAATCATTCTCACTCGGGGACTATCCATTAAGCCTACGGGCTATATTACTTCGAGTTCGAATCATTCACTCGATTAAGCCTACAGGCTACTCTTATTTTGAGTATGAGCAAACACTCACTTGACCATTAAGCCTACGGGCTACATTACTTCGAGTTCGAATCACTCACTGGACTACTAAACCTACGGGCTACTCTTATTTCGAGTTCGAGCAAACACTCACTCAGCCATTAAGCCTACGAGCTACATTACTTCGAGTTTGAATCACTCACTGGACTACTAAGCCTACGGGCTATTCTTATTTCGAGTTCGAGCAAACACTCACTCGACCATTAAGCCTACGGGATACATTACTTCGAGTTTGAATCATTCAATCGATTAAGCCTACGGGCTACTCTTATTTCGAGTTCGAGCAAATACTCACTCGACCATTAAGCCTACGGGCAACTCTTATTTTGAGTTCAAGCAAACACTCACTCGACCATTAAGCCTACGCGCTACATTATTTCGAGTTTGAGCAAACACTCACTCGGCTATTAATCCTACGGGCTACATTACTTCGAGTTCGAATCATTCACTCAATTAATCCTACGGGCTACTCTTACTTCGAGTTCGAGCAAGCACTCACTCGACCATTAAGCCTACAGGCTACATTATTTCGAGTTCGAATCACTCACTCGACTACTAAGCCTACGGGCTACTCTTATTTCGAGTTCATGCAAGCACTCACTCGACCATTAAGCCTACGGGCTACATTACTTCGAGTTTGAATCACTCACTCGACTACTAAGCCTACGGGTTACTTTTATTTCGAGTTCGAGCAAGCACTCACTCGACCATTAAGCCTACGGGCTACGTTACTTCAAGTTCGAATCACTCACTCAACTATTAAGCCTACGGGCTACTCTTATTTCGAGTTCGAGCAAATACTCACTTGACCATTAAGCCTACGGGCTACTCTTATTTCGAGTTCGAGCAAACACTCACTTGACCATTAAGCCTACGGGCTACTTTTATTTCGAGTTCGAGCAAACACTCACTCGACCATTAAGCCTACATGCTACATTATTTCGAGTTCGAGCAAACACTCACTCGACCATTAAGCCTACAGGCTACATTACTTTGAGTTCGAATCACTTACTCGACTACTAAGACTATGGGCTACATCACTTTGAGTTCGAGCAATCACTCACTCGACTACTAAGCCTACAGGCTACATTATTTCGAGTTTGACCAATTACTCACTCGACTACTAAGCCTACGGGCTAACTATTACTTCGAGTTCGGGCAAATCACCCACTCGACCAATCAATGCCTATGGGATACATTACTTCGAGTAAGTTACTCATTATTTCGAGTTCAAACGAAGACTCGATTATTTAAGGATGAAGGCTATTCGAGCCCGACAAAGCAAAGGGAACTACCCACAAAGCCCGAAGGCAACAGTGATTAAAATTCAAACTATATATTTAGCTTAAAAGGCTATTTTTCTTCAAAAGGAAGAAAGATTTATATTTACAAATTTTGTACAAAGGCAACTCAGCCAAAAGAAAGTTCTTTATACAAAGACCGAAAGCGGTATCAAAAGAACACAACAAACTACCTAAGGCCCTAAATTGCTCGATATTCATTGGAGGCCATGTTCTCGGCATCTTCCTCATCCTCAGACTCACCTGAGTTATCAGAGTCCTCCTCAGGAAAGGCCAACCTTCGAGCTTTGTTCTCCTCCGCCCTGGCGACTTCAATCTTGGCCCCAACATCGAAGCCCTAAGCACTGACCTCTTCGAGAGCTTCTCTCCGAGCTTTCCATTTTGCATGTTTGGCCATGCTCTTGGCTTTGGCTTGGTTAATCTCAACATCGATCCTGAACTGAGCCACTTTGGCATCGGCTCTTTTATTGGCCTCGATCACCTCAGATCTAGCCACTTCAAGTTCATTATCCAAACCTGCTTTATCTGAAGTGGCCAAATCCAAACGATGCTGAAGCTCTTTCATCTTATCGATCAGCCCCAAAGCATTTTCTTTCACAGATCGAAGTTGGGCATCAGACAGCTCCAACTGAGCTTGAACGGCTTCCTTTTTCGTGGCAAGGATATCCATACTTTTTTTAAATTCTTCTACCTCGGCCAGTAGCCCATCTACCTGTGAGTTAAGCCATCCAATCTGCTCGATCCTCTGCCGAACCTATAAAATCAGATCGTTTGTGGTTATCTCTTTTTCATCTTCACTGTCATGGAATATTCAGAATAGCTTCTCAGCCATCTCCTTGTGCTCTTCTCGAGCTGCTATCAAATCTTCTCTAATTGTTTCACTAAGGATCTTGTATGAGTCACTCTTCTCAGTGAGGCTCCGAACCTCAGCATCATGTTCCTCCCGGATTCGAAGAAAGGCCCCGTGACGCAACACCAAAGCCTACAAACAGAAGGAGCAAATTACCTATAATTCTAAGTGTAAAAGAAGCAGCAAAGACGCCATCAGAGTTACCCGATTTAAAGCATGTTGGGCCTCGTTGAAGAGACAGGCGGGCACCACCGCATTCATCACTGATTGATCTTCTTCGGTCACCAAGGACCGAAGGTAACTGGCAATCCTCACGGGGGGAGAAAAAATTCGGGTATCCTCAGGTACGGAGAGCACTATCTTCCGCCTATGGTCAGGATCGATACTTAGGGCTGGGAATAGGTCCACCCATTTGTGAACCGATAAAGGCTCGGTAGAACCCGACCACGATGCTTTTTTGGGTACCGGCATTTCACCAAAATCGGTAACTTCCTCCGAGGCACCTGACTCAAGCCCCTACCAAAAACTGTGGATATCGGCCGACTCCTGAATGCCCTCATAGGACCGATCCTCCAACATGTTGGCCTCTCGAATCATGGCATCACAAATCTGAGGGGATCCACCAATATCAACTATCCCGAACTCATCCCTTGAAATATCTTCTACTGCCTGAGAAGTCCCACCCTCGGTATCCCCTTCAATCATCTTGGCTTGAGAAGGGATAATCTCGGCTTCTTCTTGTTCTAGAATTATGCCTAAGATTCCCTGATTTGCTTTCGCCAAATCGGAACATTAGCCCGTACACAGGCTAAATTCTCCTCTCCTTCTTTAGGCTCGTCCCTTAATTGGCGGACCACTTCCGAAGGCACGACACCAGAGCCCCCCTTTGGCTTTCGAGATCTCTTATCCGGTTTCTTCTTTTCCAAGCTCGGGGAGCTCGATACATCTTTTCTCTTCCTTTCTTTTACCTGCTTCACGGCAGGAACTTCTTCATCACCAGATAGGGGCCTCATGACTACATCTTTCCTGAGTCCTACAAAATGGAAAAGGGGAGCAAGTAAATAAAGAAGAACAATAAAAAAAACCAGACAAATCGATAAAAAGATTTACCATGACTACGAGCCTCCCATCGACCCTTTGATAATTCGATCCAAGCACGCTCGCAGTACGATCTCTGTAGCACCAGACCTTCGACCCATTGTTTAAGATCTGGGATCGGTTCCAGCATCCGAGCTACGGTTGTGATAAGAAAAGAAAAATGGATCAACAAAATGAAAGGCAATCAAAAAATCAAAACGGGCAAAGAGAAATATTTACTCACGGCTCATATTCCATTTCTCGTGAATGGCAAGTCATCGGCAGGGATCAGGTCCGAGGTTTTGATTCGAACAAAATGGCCAATCCAACCCCGATCCCGAGTCTTATCTATGCTCGAGAACGAAGCTTTGGTTGCTCAGCAAGCAAGATTGATCAACCCTCCTCGATAAATTCGGGGACTATAAAGGCACATAAGATGATCGAGGGTGAAGATACGCCCCTCGATCTTGCTCAAGAAAAATTGAAGAAGAATCACTATCCTCCAAAAGGAAGGGTGGATCTGGCCGAGGGTCACGTCGTACCTCTTACAGAAGGCAACGATGATAGGGTCTAGAGAGCCAAATAAAAACCCTTCGACGTGGGTAGTAATTGATTCATCAGGCGATGGGATTACTACTTTATTATCCCAGTTGCATTCTTGTATGACTTTCTCGAGAACTTTCTCGGTAATTGAACATTGGTACCTCGACATCGGCTTACACCGACCCGGTACCGGAGAAGACTTTTCAATTTTAAAATCACCTACAGTCAAACACCCTACCGGAATGAATTCCTCAGGGCGGGGCTCCTCCACATCCTCGCCACCGACAGGTCGAGATGAAGAAGCGGTCTCTTATTGCGGAACGGGTTTAGACATTTTTGCCATGTAAAATTATGTGAACGAAGAACGGGAGTATTTGGTGTTTTGAGAAGGAATTTGCAATAAAAATCACAAATTTACAGACGGAAAACTCAGAAGATGCAAAAAGGAACTTAGGAGATTTGGAGATCTGAAAGTAAAAAATAGTGAAAAGAGGGGTTATTTATAGATTAAACAACGATGGTTCAATATCAGCAGTGGCCGACCACCGTCTGACATGCATATAATGCCTTGATAAACTGAACCGATAGGACAACTATCACGTACGTCATGGTCGGGATCGATGCAAACGTCAGCGTATATCTGATCGAGCCATTGGAAAATCATATCGTTTCTCGCCACATCCTTCCCGAGAAACGAGGGGACTATCTGTATACGGTCAAAATCATTTTTAACCTTCATACGAACTGGTCGAAATGGTAATGCATTGGATTGAAGAGAGTCTTCATAATATCATGTTAAGGTCCGAAGTCAGGTCATCAAGCTTCGAGCCCTAGGGATCGATCAATGTCGAGCTCGATATCATTATCGAGCTCGAATCCAAATCGAACTATGATGCTAAGTGAAGTTATCGAGCTTATGAGGTAGATACCGACCAACACTGACCCCGAATCAATACAAGGCTCCGAATCAGAATCGAACTCGAGTCAAGATCGAGAGCTCGAGTCAATATCGAGCTCGTAGACAAGAGCTGTTGCAATCCTACTAGAGAAGAGAATCCTCGCAGGAATTATGGAAAAGCTGATTTATCATGGGTCTTCCACTATATATTTTTAATTATATCTAAAGTAGGATCCATCCACTATAAAGGGCATGATTATTATTTCTAGAAGCAAGGCCTTTTGCTTACATTGTGACTCAAATACCATACACTCTTATATTGAAGAGTTATTCTTTTGAGCTTTGTAGATTGATTCATCTTGCTTTGTCCTTAAATCATCTTCTTTCCAACCTTGTGTATTTTCACTCTTTACAATCCATATTTAATACTTTCAATTTATTCTTACGATTTATTTTAATTTATACCACATATCCTTAGAACTACGTATAAATTTAACTCTATCCGTTTTTTGGCTAAACAACTGTAGCATGCGGGTAGGAGCAGACACATCTCGGCTTGCTAAAATCTTGGTATGTAGATATAGAAATCATTATTCCTACATTTATATTGGGAATTGACCAAAGCCTACTTTGCATAGGGATGGATTTTTCATATTCAAATTAAATCGTGAAGATACAAACTCTGAGAACTATTATTTGCTGTTATGTCGAACATGTGCGGTGACAGAGACACTTATGACAGAGGCATGGACCGATGGACCCAAATGTTAGAAACTAAATAACAAAAGATACAAAGTGAAAGAAGAGATATTTGCCGGACCCCGTAGAATCAAGCTACGATTGGATCTTTATTTACCCGAAAAACATATAGAGTTAAATTTATACGTAGTTCTAAGGATACATGGTATAAATTGGTACAAATCGGGAAAGATAAATAATAAAGATTGAAATTAGTTGTAAAAGAAATAAAATCAAACCAAATGGATTGGTTAGCCTAAGCATTCTATTTTTATCACCTCTAAATTGAGTGAAGAACAATTGGTAGAGGAAACAATATGACTAAATATCAAAAGCCCAAAAAGGATAGTATTTGCTCTCTTTTCTATGACTTAAGTGGTAGGCCCATCAAAGATATAAGGTTTGACCCTTTGTTAGAAGGGATGGAAGTTACGGTTTTGGCAGAACAAGAATATAGTCAAATTATTCCATGTTGCTTGCTCGAAACAGGTGCAGCCAAGGAGAAGTTGACACACGTAGAGGTGTTAATGTCGTGTGAGGATTCAGTAGAGCGAGAAGGTACAGACATGCAGGGAGAAAAAGAAGATAATGCTTTGTCTTTAATCAATCTAGGGTATTCTCTCGTTAATAACGATCTCATGCAACAACAATCTTCGACAACATGCAATGCAGGCAGTGATTTTAATGATTGAGAAGTGGAAGATGTTGAACCCATTCAACATCAGGATTTATTTCTTGAGAAAGAGATGGATGTGACTATTTGGGTGCATCAAAATTTGATCAAACTAGGGAAAAATTTGGGGTTGACTATTTGGGGCATGAAAAAGAAGCTTTGGAATTGTTAAAGCAAATTGATAGTTGCAGACAAGCTAGAATGACAGAGGCAGACTCGGAAAGCAGAAAGCCTAGATTCAGAGGTATTCAAGAATTGAAAGATTTATCTTCCTTTAATTTGAACTTTAAGAGTAATTGGAAAATAAATAGAGGGAAAGGAGTGTTATCAATTGAATTATGAAGTTCAAATTAATTTTATGGAATGTAAGGGGTTTGAATGATTTGGAAAAAAAGAAGAATTGTAAAGAGTCTAGTAATAGACTGGAATACAGATATCCTCTGTGTCGAGGAAACAAAATTAGAGGGGGAAATAAAAGAGTTAGTTAATCAGATTTGGGGAGGGAGATGGGTGAGGTTTGCATGTTTGGAAGCCAGTGGTACTAGGGGGCGGGGTATTTTGATGCTTTGGGATAGTAGAGTTTGGAAAGGGGAGGTACTGCAGATTGGAGCTTATACTCTGACATACAGATTTGAGGCACTTTTGCAAAGTTTTAAGTGCCACATAACCGGGATATATGCTCCTAATTGTTACATTGAAAGGAGAGAAGTTTGGAGTGAAATATGCAGTGTTAGAGGATTGATGGAAGGACTATGGGCTGTTTGTGGTGACTTTAATATCACCAGGTATGCTTCGGAAAAAAAATTGCAATAGGATAACTAGAGCTATGTTGGAGTTTTCAGACTTTATAGAAGATATGGAATTGATTGATCTTCAAATGAAAGAGGGTTCTTTTACTTGGTTTAAAGGGGATAACCAAGTCCATGCTTCTAGAATTGATAGAATATTGATATCGGAAGAATGGGATGCTAGTTTCAAAAATATCAAGCAAACTCTTCTTCAAAGATTGGAATCTGATCATGCACCTGTATCTTTACAGTGTGGTTCCTGGGAGAAAACCAAATCCTATTTCAAATTTGATAATTGGTGGTTAGGTACTAAAGGTTTTGTTGACAAGATCAGAGAATGGTGGTCTTCTTTTGAGTTCTCAGGGAAACCAGACTACATCTTAGCATGTAAACTTAAAGCTCTTTATAAAGGCAAACTTAAGGAATGGAACAGAAGTAGCCAGGGGAATTTGGCCTTGCAAAAGACCAATCTGCTAAGTCAACTAGCAGCTTTTGATTCAATTCAGGATATTAGAGCCTTGACAGAGGATGAATCAGTCAAGAAGATATCTCTCCTTATGGAATATGAAGAGCACATAAAAAATAAAGAAATTGCATGGAGGCAAAGATCAAAGGCCCTTTAGCTTAAGGAAGGGGATATAAATACAAAGTTATTTCATATAACTGCTAATGCTCACAAAAGAACCAACAACATAGACCAGTTAGTGACCCATGGTAAAACAATAGAAGAGCCAGGTAGAATCAAGAGTGAGATTATTGATTTTTATAAAAGATTGTACATAGAGGCTGAAGGGTGGAGACCAACTAGCAATTTTGATAACTATCATGTAATATCTGAGGAAGAAAAGGAGTTTTTGCAAGGAAGTTTCGAGGAGCAAGAGGTTTTAGGTTGTCTAAATATGTGTGCATTGGACAAAGCTCCTAGACCTGATGGCTACACAATGGGTTTCTTTGTAAAGTGTTGGGATATTTTGAAGCAGGATATTATGGATACTTTTCGGAATTTTCACTCCCATGGAATTTTTGAAAAGAGTTTCAATGCTACATACATTGCTTTGATCCCTAAGAAGACAGGAGCTAAAGAACTAAGAGATTTCAGACCTATAAGCTTGACAGGCAGCGTCTACAAGTTATTCTCAAAGGTTTTGACCTTCATTAAAGGAAGACAAATAATGGATGCCGTTTTGATAGCTAATGAAGCTATGGACTCTAGAATCAAATAGAAGAAGCCAGGAATTCTTTGTAAATTAGACATAGAGAAGACATATGATCATGTCAACTGGAACTTCCTGCTGAAAATGTTCGATAGAATGTGTTTTGGGGAGAAATGGATCAAATGGATAAAATATTGCATATCTACTGTTAGATTCTCTATTCTTATTAGTGGATCTCCTGGAGGATTCTTTTCTGCACATAAAGGTTTAAGACAAGGAGATCCTCTGTCTCCTTTTCTATTCATATTAGCAATGAAAGGTCTTAACAATATGGTCAAGACATCAAGAAATCAGGGTTGGATCAAAGGTTTTGAGGTAGCCAAAAATGAAAACAATAGTCTGGAGGTTACACATCTCTAGTATGCTGATGACACTTTAATTTTTTGTGATGCAAAAGAGGAGTAACTGAGGTTCCTGAGAATTATCTTGGTAATATTTGAAGGCATTTCAAGACTACACATCAATTGGAGAAAAAATCACTTGTTCCCCATCAATGAAGTTCCTGAAATGGAGCAACTGGCACTAGTCTTGGGTGGAGAAGTAGGAAGCCTACCTACTATTTACCTTGGTATGCCCTTGGGAGAAAAGTCTAAATCGAAGGTGATTTGGAATTCTGTTATTGAAAAATTTGAAAAGAAGCTGGCTAGATGGAAATCCCAATATTTGTCTTTGGGAGGTAGACTCACCTTGATAAACTCAGTCTTAGATTCTCTTCCAACATACATGATGTCTCTATTTTCCATTCCTGCAGGGGTTATTCAGAGACTTGATAGACTTAGAATATCCTTTCTATCGCAAGGAAACAAAGAAAAAAGACTGTTCATTTGGTTAAATGAAAATCTCTTATATTGTCAAAGCTCATGGTGGTTTAAGCATTAGGAACCTGAAGAACCAGAACAAGGCCCTAAAGATGAAATGGTTATGGACGTACTCACAGAAAATTGAAACCTTATGGGACAAGGTAATCAAAGTTAAATATGGAGAGGAAGACAAATGGGTATCAAAAGTAGTTAATACAACATATGAAGTTAGTTTATGGAAGTCCATTAGGTTACTTTGGCCTGTGATGAAGAGTCATTCTTCCATCAGAGTAAGTAATGGCAACAAAACTTCCTTTTGGAATGATAACTAGTTGTGAGTTGGTTGTTTAGAGGAACGTTTCCCTGATATATATAGTTTGGTTCAAATATCAATATAGAATATTAGGTGAAGGATGGACTCTCCAAGGTTGGGATCTTATATTTAGGAGGATATTAAATGACTGGGAGGTGGTTAGGTTGACTGAGTTTTACAAACAATTAAAAGACTTTAAAGGGTTACAGTGTGGGGTGGATACACCATGGTGGTAGGGACACAACAAAGGTATGTATAAGGTGAGTTCAATATACAAGCTCTTAAACCATTCAAATCAGCAATTAACTAATTGACCATGGAAGCATATTTGGAAAGTTAAAGTTCCATATAAGGTAGCTTGTTTTACTTGGTTGCTAGCAAAGGAGGTTGTCTTGACCCAAGACAATCTCAAAAAGAGAGGAATTTCATTTTGTTCAAGGTGCTTTCTATGTGGGGAAACAACTGAGACAATCAGCCAACTATTTCTTCACTGTAGGACAACAGATCAACTATGAAAAATATTTATTAATCTCAGAGGTATAGCTTGGACAATACCTAGTAAGATTACTGAAGTGCTTTTTAGCTGGGATGAAGCTGGAGCTGGAGCAAGAGATAGAGATAGATGGAGAACTGTCCCAACATATATTTGGTGGACAATCTGGAAAGAAAGAAATTCTAGATTTTTTGAGGACAGAAGCAACTCAGTACAGAAGATCAAACTAAATTGTGTTTTACTTTTTTGTTTTTGGTGTAAACACAGCTACTCAGAGGACACTATGTCAATCCTAGATATTCTAGAACTTTGCTAGGACTGCATAGCAGAACTTTTCTTTTCTTTTGCCTACTTGTATATATGGTTTCAGTACAACCTATATACTGATTTGATTAATATATAAAAATATGTTACCATCTCAAACAAAGATGATAGTGACTTAGGAGTGCTTTTAATCATGATAAAGCAGTTAAATATGATAATTATAAAGTGATAAAATGACGATAATGTGTGTTATAGCTTGCACAATCTATATCTTATATTTGCTTACCTTTTGATTGAAGTATTTGTCATTTTGTCTTGCTTTACGATGAGATAGAAGGTACTGCTGTAAATTAATTTCTGCATTCGTATTTTGAGGTTGTTTGATTTGCTATTCTCTCGTCATTATACTATTATAGTGTATGGATGGTTAAAACTTGTCATAATGTCTCTATAAAATAAGTCAACGAACTTGGTACTAGCAAGGCTGCCAGGAAGAAGTGCAATTAATAAGCTTAATGCAAGTTGAGGGAAGCTAGGTTGTTGATGGGGGATTCATAGATATCCGGAAGCATGAACCCTATTTTAAGAAGGCTTTGCTTCAAAAATAAAATTGAGTTAATTATTGTTGGATAAAATGCCAAAAGAAAAAATATTGTTCAACTTAAGGGTGGCAAGTGGGCCGGTCCAGGCCAGGGACCGTCGGCCATACGGGCTAAACGGACCAGGACCGTTTGGCCCAGTTTTAGTGGGCCTGGGCCGGTCTTGTGGGTCGGTCCTATGATTTGGGCCCGTCAGGCCCGGGACCGTTTAGCCCGCCAGAGTCCGGGACCGGCCCGGTCCCTTAACGGGCC
>AWOL01S0099884.1:0-14245 GCA_000715115.1 Nicotiana otophora
ACATACTACTCCTCTACCAATGTGGGACAATACTACACTATATACATGCTGTAAATTAACAGATTAGAAGAGACTGTGAGTATAATATTCGATAAAAGTGATTTATTACCAGAGGTATGATTAGAAGCGCTTGAGTCCATGGCCCACGGTCCAAAGAGTACTAGACTGGGAAACACAAGCAAAAGAATTACCAGCAACAAAAGTATTAGTCTGAGCAACCGAGGTTACTTGTAAAGATGTCTGCTTACTTGCTCGATATTGAAGGAACTCATTATATAGCCCTTCAGATAAAGAAAATCTCTGGTTACCTATGGTCTCGGTCTGAGCAACATAAGCATTTCTGGGTGGTCGATCATATAAAGAATATCACACTTTACGAGTGTGTCCAAGTTTAATACAATAAGAACACTTGGGTCGAGATCTTCCAAAACGACCTCCTCCTCATCTATTCTCCGTAGTTTGAGATGCCAAATTTTCTACTGTCTGGGATGCGAGAACAGAGGAGTCAACTGTCTGTGATCTCATCACTGGGTGACCGGGTGCTGCAGCAAGGCGAGGTAATTGAGAGAATAATTCATCAACTGTAGGGACAGTTAAACAAGCCAAAATCTGATCACATACTGAATCAAAGTCATTAGGAAGTCCAGCGAGTGTAAGAAGTAGTAACATCTTCTGTCGTTGCTCTTGTTGCTTTTCAATACTAGCAGAAACAAGCATAAACTTCTCAAATTCCTCCATGACTGCCCGTACTTGTCCCTGTAGATTTTTGAGAAGAAGAAAATGCTTCTTGTATTTCTGTATATTTCTTACATCCCTAAGCAAAGGTAAACACTAAGTCCTATGACTATTTTAGGAAGAAACATAAATTACAATCAATCAAAATAAGATCAAATCTCAATCAAAATCAAATATTTCTCAATCAGAATAAAATCTTTCCTAATAATTAAGTTAATCAACACTCTCCCTCAAGTTAGTGCAAAGATGTCGCACATGCCCAATTTGCAAATCAGTGTATGAAAAGTCCGTTTGTTGAGACCTTGGTAAACACATCAGCTAACTGTTTTTTCGATGGCACATGAAACAAACTCATGACACCAGTTGTAATTTTTTCTTTGATGAAGTGTCGATCAATTTCCACATACTTTGTTCGGTCATGTTGTACTGGATTATGTGCTATACTGATGGCAGCCTTATTGTCACAGTACAAGGAAAATTTTCCATTTTCAGACAGTTTCAATTCCTCTTGTAGCTTTTGTAGCCAAAGCAATTTGCAAACACCCTGGGCCATAGCTTTATATTCTGCCTCTGCACTTGATCTAGCAACTATACTTTGCTTGTTGCTTCTCCAATTAATTAAGTTTCCTCCTACGAGCGTGTAGTAACCAGATGTAGATCTTATGTCATACAGAGATCCAGCCCAATCCGCGTCTGTAAAGATTTCTATTTGGAGGTGGTCATGTTTGAGAAAAGTAGACCTTTCCCGGGAGCAGACTTCAGATACGGCAAAATGTGAAAGACTGCTTGCATATGAGGATCTCGGGGATCATGCATGAACTGACTCACCAGGCTAACTGAATAGGCTATGTCTGCTCTAGTGTGGGAGAGATAAATGAGTCTTCCAACCAACCTCTGATATCTCTCCTTATCAACTGACTCCCCAACTCCGTTTTGTAACTTGTGATTGCTTTCAACGGGTGATTCTGCGGGTCTGCAACCTGTCATACCAGTTTCTTTTAAGAGATCCAGAATATACTTCCTCTGAGAAATAAAAATTCCTCTTTTTGATCTAGCAACTTCAATTCCCAAGAAGTACTGCAATTTTCCTAGATCCTTGATCTCAAATTCATGTGCCAACAACTTCTTCAATCGGACCATCTCCTCTTTGTCATCTCCTGTCATTACTATGTCATCAACATACATTATGAGAAGAGTGAGTTTATCCGTATGATGTCTTATGAAGAGGGTGTGATCGGTATTGCTTTGTTGGTAACCAAAGGATATCATTGCTTTACAGAATCTGTCAAACCAAGCGGGGGATTGCTTCAGTCCGTACAAGGCTTTCTTCAATCTGCATACCTTTCCTTGACTTTGTGTATTATCAAGTCCAGAAGGAATCTCCATATACACCTCTTCTTCTAAGTTTCCATGAAGAAATACATTCTTCACATCAAGATCCCAATCAAGATTAGCTGCACAAAACAAAAGAATTTTAATAGTGTTCATTTTAGCAACAGGGGTAAATGTCTCTTGATAATCCACTCCATAAGTCTGAGCGAATACCTTAGCCACCAATCTTGCTTTGAATCTTTCAATCGAACCATGAGCTTTGTGCTTCACAGTGAAAACCCATTTGCAGCCAACCAACTTCTTGTCTGATGGTGAAGTGACAAGTTTTCAAATCTCATTTTTTGACAAGGCCTTCATTTCTTCAATCATAGCGTGCTTCCATTTAGGATCTGCAAAAACTACCCTCCAATTCTGGGGAATAGATACATAAGAAATAACAAGGCAAATGCTCTATAGGAGGGAGACAAAGATTATAGGAGATAAAATTAGATAAAGGGTGTTTGGTGGTACAAGATCTGACTCCTTTTTCTGTGAGCAATAGATTCATCTAACTCATTAAGAAATGTAGATAACTTACTAGTAGAAGAAGTTCAGCTTCGGTAGATTGCATGATGACTTTTTCTGCTCTATTTTTCCTTGAGTAAGTTTTCAGATCAGGCCTATCCAAACGCCCAATAGTCTCCCTCTGAATTCTTTCTCCAATTTCACTTTTCCCTAGTGACAATGTCATCAAGAGGTCCAGTAATGGAACTAGGTAGAATCACATCTTCCTCCTTACTGCTCTCCCCCTGAGAGGTGATGAGGTAATACTAAAATAGGGCTCAGATTCTCGAAAAGTAACATCCATGCTAACAAAAGATCTCCTAGAGGGAGGATGATAACATTTGTAACCTTTCTGTGTCGGAGAATGCCCAATGAAAACACACTTTATAGCTCTAGGATCAAGTTTTCCATACACCCAACCACCTTTGGAGGAACAATATATTCATTCTTACCCTTTAAAGCTTCCAGAGGACTTTGAAAATTGAGGGTTTTAAGTGGCATTCTGTTGGTAAGATAGGCAGCCGCTAGAATAGCATTCCCCCGATGAGGTTTTGGTAGATGCATAGTGAACATAAGAGATCATGCTACTTCTAACAAATGTCATTTTTTTCTTTCAGCAATCCCATTTTGTGCACTAGTGTAAGGACAACTAGTCTGATGGACTATCCCATTGTACTCCAAATAAACACCAAATCTTTTATCCATGTCTTCGCTGCCATTGTCAGTTCTCAAGATTTTTGTTTTGGCATCAAACTGAGTACAAATCATCTTATGAAATGACTGAAAACAAGATAAAACTTCACTTTTGGCTTTTAACGAATATACCCAAGTCATCCTAGTGCAACAATCAATGAAAGTAACAAATCATCGACTACTAGACAAAGAAACAGTTTGTGTAGGACCCCATACATCAGAATGAATAGTCATAAACGGAGTTGTGCTTCTATTATCACTATCATGATAAGAGTTTCTAGTATGCTTGGCATATTCACAAGCATCACAGAACAAAGATTCAAATCGAGTCCTTGAAAACAAATTGGGATATACCTCTTCAAAATAAAGAATGATGGGTGTCCTAACCGTTTATGCCGCTGTATTATTTCTTGGTTGACATCCTTACTTTCCTAAAAAAGGCGTGACCAGAGTTTTGAATTCCATCTAATATATATAAGCCATCATGCGATCTACCACTGTTAATCCTTTTCCCTGTTTGAAGATCCTGAAAAATACAATGATCGGGAAAAAACTCGATTTTACAGTTTAGAGCTTTGGTGATGGCACTAACAGATAAAAGATTGACAGGAAACTCAGGGACATGGAGCACAAATGATAGTTTAATATTAGGAGTACAAACGATAGAACCTGTTCCAGATATGTGTTGAAGAGCCATTGATTATTTTAACATTATTTCCTTTGAGACACGGAGAATAGTTTTGAATGCCTTTAAAAGAGTCTGTCATGTGTCTATTTGCACCAGAATCAACAATCCAAGAATTAAGATGAGCGGCAAAGGCAGTAACTGATTACATATAATTGGATGTGGCAACATTAGCGGAGTCAAGTTTGGCTAGGAGGCGACGAAGAAGCTGAATTTCATCCGAAGACAAGATTTCTCCAGAAACCGTCTTCTTGAATGTCTCCATATTTTTTGCCCAATCAGAAGAAAATCTGAAGAAAATTGCTCAAAAATAATCTACCTCGCCGGAAACCAAATCTGTCTCAACGGAACCAGAAAAGGTTTGTGTTGTGGACAGCCACCAAGAGAGAGAAAACTCGACCTCTTTGATAAAAACGGAGCCCTAGTGCTGCGAGGGAGATAATTCACCTAAAAAAGGTAGCAATAACTGATACCATGTAGATTTTGAGAAGAAGAAAAGGCTTCTTGTATTTCAGTGTATTTCTTACATCCTTGCAAAGGTTTTTATACACCAAGTCCTATGACTATTTTAGGAAGAAAAATAAATTACAATCAATTTACAATCAATTACAATCAATCAGAATAAAATTAAATCTCAATCAAAATCAAATCTTTCTCAATCAGAATCAAATCTTTCCTAATAATTAAGTCAATCAACAGTCCCAAGTAAGTAGACATATCCGATTACTATTTCTTCAAGTTTGTCATTCGCGATATCATATCATAGAAACGAGATATGTCATTAGTGCATAAAGTGCGAGCCTTTTCCCAAACTAAATAACATGTATGGAATGGACGAAACAAAGGCATCAGCTTGGGATCAAGAGATCGCCACAAGATGCTACATAATTAAGCATCGATCTTTTTTCAAAGTGCTTTAATGTCGCCGGAAATTGAAGCACGGCGACTGTTTGGCTGGGTTTTCTTTCCAAGATGTGTCTCACTCATGCTCTGATACCATGTAAATTAATTATAATACAATGAGCCCTATTTATAACTATACACAATACATATTCTATTCCTATTCCATGTGGGACTAGGACTAATTATATATTAATTACATAACTATCTAACAAGTATAAACAAAAAGGTGATGAAGCAATTTACTTCAAACCATTTCATTGGTATAGCAAGTTGATAAAGCAATCCTCTTCCCCGCTGATTTTATTCCCTTTATTTAGAACGCTGACTTACAATTCCAACTATGAAGGTACTTTATATGTTGGGTTAACCCTTATATCACATTTAGTTGTATTGTCAAACTTTGTAGCAATGATTGCATTGGTGACTTGTGTGTTGATTCCTTTCTAATCATTATACCATCCCTGCTTTACAATTGTTTATCACTAACTTATTGGAAAAGTATGGCTGGAGGCTTGGGAACTTGTTTGTGTGATTAGCAATTCCTCTGCTTTTATTGGCTCAATCACTGCTACATTGTTTCATTGCGTAGTATGATTAATTTGGCGTTTGGTGATGATCCAAGCATCAAGTTGCATTTTTGAAGTTTTTCAGTGAATCTTATAGCAGGTACGTTGTAAAAGTTGTCATGGAAGTAGATCAATATCTTGCTATCATAATGAGGAATAAAAGGTGCTCCGCAGTACGTATGTGCACGGCGAGCTTAAATCAACATATAAGTCTCCAGAAATTAATGACTGGAACATGTGTACTGATTGTTCATTTCTAGTTACTATGTTCAAGAAGCAGAGAAAGCATTGGCTCATTTGACTGTACTGTTTAGCAGATGCAATCTGGTTATACAGAGTAATAAATTGGACTTGAAATAAATTGATCTTACTTTGGTTTTATTGAATTTCCTAGTTTGTTGAAGCGTGGACGACAGAATAATCTGGAATATAATACGAATTCTGTGCGTAGCACATGAACCACGTGTTTATTGTCATGTTCATGTCTGGTACTCATGTAATGGTAGTTGGATTCGAGTCCAGCACTAGCAAGTGGGGATGGTAATACTTAATTATTGTGTTTAATTCTCGGCATAAAGTTTACTCAATTTATTGGACAACAAAATACGCTAAATGTGTATAAATTATTTCCCAATTGAATGTATTTAGAGCCATACTATAATTTAGAAAGGCAGAAATGACGTACTATAAGTTACAGATTTGAATTCACAAGCTCGTTATGAGAATCAAAAAATCATTTAACCAAATAGAGCAAAGAAGAAAGTGAGTTGCCTCCTATCCCAAATTAAAGCATATTTTGAGACTCTTATAGATATAGCCATATGGTGCAGAACCATGTCGTGTTTTGCCTCTCTTGTTTCATGGGCTGCTTCTTCCATTATCTTCTTCTTCTTCCAACTTTCAGAATCTTATATAGTTCAAATCAATTTGATGGACATATGCGTAAGTTGTAAAATGAATCAACCTTTTTTCAAAGTGCTTTATGGTGATCTGCTTCCCATTATGACCAACAAGTGTTTTGGGACAATCAAGGCCCCTGGTGCATTGAGGTGCATGCGTTGTCTCACCTCAAGGTGCTTATTTCAAGTAACTTTGAAAGTATTAATTAGTATTGGCTGTGTAGAGAGTGTCTGGGGAAGGAGTCAAGGATCTTATGATTAGGTAATTCTGTGGTTTCTTCACTTAGCATAATGTGCTAAATGTCATTGCCTTTTGCATTCTCAAAGTGAAACTTTTCCCCAAATGTGTCGTAAACATGTCAATTAAAAAAAGGCACACCTGGAAACATATTGGCAATTTGATATGGCAGCAATGAATATTGATGTCAATCAGTGCATTACTAGACAAGTTTGAACCATGTTTATGAGTAATATATTCGTCATTAAAACTATCACATGAACCATAGGAGTGGTGGATTTAAGGAGTTGGCAGCGGCATGGTTCGCTTTCCCATTGTAAAAGTGCTGGTGGCATGAGTAGTAAGGATAGCTGACCATTTCAGTTTGGAATTTTTGCTTTCTTTTTCTCCTGAAAGACTGACTTCATTTGCTTTATATTGATTTGAAGTAGATAAGCTGTGTTATGCGCATTTCTGGTTCTGTTTGTCAGCTGATGAAATTTTGTTCTGCATCTTTTCTTTTCCTTGCCAGACAAGGAGGCATTGCGTCTAGTGGCCTTCATGCCTGCCGCAAATGGTACACGTTTGGTGACAGCAAGCTGCCTTTTCACACGTCTGACAATTAATCTTTCCCCATTTGCTTTTGAACTCCCTTCACTCTACCTGCCTTATGTGAATATCCTTAAAGACTTGGGCCTCCAGGACAATCTTTCTATCTCTTCCGCAAAGACCCTGCTTTTGAATCTTCAAAAAGCATGTGGATATCAGCGTTTAAATCCAAATGAATTCCGTGCTGTGATGGAAATTGTGCATTTCATCTGTGATCAAGCAAACACTTCTGACATGAGCACTTGGTGTTCTGAAGCAGTTGTCCCTGATAATGATTGCAGACTTGTACATGCTAGGTCATGTGTATACATAGATTCTTATGGTTCTAGCTACATCAAGTATATTGATATTTCCAAGCTGAGGTTTGTCCACCAAGATCTCCCTGGAAAGTTATGCATTGCCTTTGGAATCAAAAAGCTTTCGGATGTGGTTATAGAGGTACCCAAAAGGATCTGGTTACTTCTATAAATTTCTACTCTACATAAGATTCTGCTCATGTTCGTGCACTGAAGAATTCATGTTTGCTATATGTACTTGAATTTTTTCACCCCCATTTCTTCCTTGAATGATTAAATCTACACTAACAAGTTCTTCCTGTATTCCCGCATGATTAATGTCTCTTATATGATGTTAATGGGCTATTTCCAGGAAATATATTGTGAAGAACCTTTGCAAACTTTGGAATGTATTGGATCAGTTCCAGTAGAGGCTATAAGGCACAAGTTGTTGAGCAGATCCTTTCAAGCTGCAATGTGGACTGTGGTCAGTAGCACGGCAAGCAACATTCCTAGCATTGATCAGGCTACCTTTGAGGTCATGCGAAGTTCATTGAAATTGGTTGCGGAGAAGTTGAAATTTGTTCAATGTCTATATACACGCTTTGTGCTCATTCCAAAATCTTTGGATATTACTCAAGTTAGACAGGAATCGTTGTTCCCGGAGTGGAAGGATACATCACGTAACCGGGCCCTTTACTTTGTTGAACAGTGTAAAACTTCTGTGCTGATTGCCGAACCACCAGACTATGTCTCTATTGCTGATGTAATAGCAATTGCTGTAAGCAGGGTTTTGGACTTCCCCATCTCATTACCAATGGGCTCTCTATTCCTCTGTCCTGAGGGCTCTGAGACTGCCCTTGTCGATATCTTAAAACTTTGTTCTCAGATGCAAGCTAATGGAAGCAAAAGTGAAAAAGATGGTCTTCTTGGCAGGGAACTATTACCCCAAGATGCTTTACAAGTTCAATTTCACCCATTAAGACCTTTTTATGCTGGAGAAATAGTAGCTTGGCGGCAGCAGAATGGAGAAAAGTTGAGGTATGGTAGGGTTATAGAGAATGTGAGACCGTCAGCAGGCCAAGCACTCTACAGATTCAAGGTAGAAACATCACTGGGCTTGGTTGAGCTTCTGTCTTCTCATGTCTTCTCGTTCAAAAGTGTCACAGTCTCTGGTGAGGATTCCTCAGCTGATTTCTTGGAGGATTCTGTTACAATGGGTAGTACCAGGAGTGAAGGTGTTGCTGGAAGAGTTAAATCAAGACCTTCTCAGGTACATACCCTTGCTAAATTTCTGATTTAGAATCCAATGGTTTATATTTTATAGCAGCAGTTCATTTTTTAGTGATTTGAGCAAAAACATGAGCTCAATTCTGTCTTTTGCTTATAGTAGTAGAGTTTGGAAAATTCTAGTAACTTTCTTTCCTAATAATTCTATTGTGTTTTGGCAATTCCAGTTTCACTGCAGTAATATTTACAACAACAACAACAACAACCCAGTATAATCCCACTAGTGGGGTCTGGGGAGGGTAGTGTGTACGCAGACCTTACCCCTACCCTGGGGTAGAGAGGCTGTTTCCAAATGACCCTCGGCATCCTTCCCTCCAAGAACTCCCCACCTTGCTCTTGGGGTGACTCGAACTCACAACCTCTTGGTTGGAAGTGGAGGTTACTTACCATCAGAGCAACCCCTCTTGTAATATTTAATGAAATGCAATTGTAATTGGTTTTTAAAGACCACCATTGTTATCACAACCTCCAACCAACCATCTATACATGTAGTTATCTTTTGTGTACTCCAGAAATATATGGAAAATGTGCGACGGCCAAAAATGATCAAACTGTTTCTTTATTCCATCATATGCCTCCGCTTTCATTTTCTTATAACTGCCTGTAGGATTACATTCCAAGTCTGTTCTTCTGGGCCTTACTTTCTTCCGTCCTATCCCCTTCGAGCATTGAAGAGTGTGATTTACAACAGTCTAGGTGCTGTTCGGTTAGCGCTAAAAAATCACTAAAAAAATCCAACTGCATGGCTGCTATCTTTCGATGAATGAGCAATGGCTAACATCTATGGTTGATTCCTAGATTTGATCCAAGTGAAGAAATTTCACCTTCCTGGGTCATGGAGACCAAATAACTTAGCAGTATATGTAAGCCTCTTAGAGTAAGATAAAATAAAGAGCTTGCTTGGATGTTATTCCAGGGCAGCTGGTCTTCTTTTTTTCGTTGTTTCCCTTTACAGTGTTGGAATTCATAAATATGAACAACTCGAGCAAACCAACGGGTAATATGAACCCTAGTAAAAACCACTTCTTTAGCATGGTGTGTGAATATGTCTTTTAGGGATCCTTCTGACAGAGCTCCTTGATCCACAGTTCAGCGTCAATAGGTATCTTTGTTGCTTTTAGAAAAATAAGACTCAAAATATGTCGAATTATGCGTCCTTTAAAATCTGTTGTGCTTTTTAGAGGAATTCTTTCTCATTTTCCAATAGAACAAGTAAAGCTTCAATGGTTGGTGTTTTTACCACTTTTCTTTTTTTTATTTTTTAATATTGTTAAGAAATGTGGATCCTAGATCTAACTTACCCTAAAAGCTTGCTCAAGTGGTGAGGATCGTCCAAAACGATAAAAAGGAGATAAGGGCCTATTGAAGTGTGACCATCTCATCTAAAAGCTTAAGTTGTTAGAGAGAACACACTTTTATTTAATTAATTATGTCTTCAACACGTCCCCTCACGTGCGGGCTTGATTCTTTTTGATGAGCTAAGCATGCGGAAATTCTTTTTGATATTGAGTGGCGGTGAGACTCCAACCCAGGACCTCTGCTTGCTCTGATACCATATTGAAGTGTGTGACTATCTCATCTAAAAGATTAAGTTGTTAGAGAGAACACACTTTTATTTACTTAATTATGTCTTTAACACGGCCTATGCGCTTAATTGGTGTAGGATTATAACAACCCTCATATGCCCGGGGGTGGACATCTGAAGCGTGGAGTAGCATAACATGTGCCTTGATGCCATGTTGAGAAAAAATGAGACCTAATTCACCTATAAGTTAGCTCAAGTGCTGAAAATTGTCCAAAAGCCATATAAGGAGAATAATGTTTTTAAAAAAAGGCCATATAAGGAGAAAATAGTCCATACAGTTAACCGACTGGGATTCTAACAAATAGTTTGCTCAAGGTCTATATTTTTTGCGAAATTGATCTGAAATTTTGTTACTTATAGAGTTAAGTGATGCTTCTCATAGGGGAACCAGCGGCAGCAGCTTCAAGCACTCCAGCATGGGCGAGTGTCTGCTGCAGAATTGGTCCAGGCAGTTCAGGAGATGCTTTCCGCAGCAGGAATCAGTATGGATGTGGAGAAGCAATCATTACTAGAAACAACAATCACATTGCAAGAGCAATTCAAGGAGTCCCAAGCAGCACTCTTGCTCGAGCAGGTATGTAATGTGAACTATGTATAGTTTGATGTATCTCTCCTTGTTTAGTGCACATCTGCCATTTCTGGTTCTCGCAGCATTTTTTCCTACTACTACACGATCATGCTGCCCCTCCCCCAATTCTTCTTGGTGCATTGATGCACACGTGTCCTTAGCTTGCATATTTTCCTCAACCTCAAGAGTCTACAAATTCGAAATAGATACCTGCTTATCACCCAAAAAACAGTTAAACCTTTGTTTTAGTGATAAACCTTTGTTTACAGCAAACAAAGATCTTTCAAACCCTAACTTAAGGAATTTAGGATTCTACCTTGTGGTCCAAAAGAAAATGCAAAGCAAAGAATCAAGTAACATTGCCTGTCACCAATTAAGGGACAATACTGAACTATTCCCTTATCTGACAACGAAACAAAGAGCATAGGAGGCAACTTTGATCAAAGCACTATAGCGTGAATATACTGCATCAAGGGTGCTGATAGAATGACTTCACGAATAACTTTTCTCCCCATGTATGGGCTGATTTTGTCTTGTATCATTAATACCCATACAGTTGAGAGGCTATTTTTTGGGAATATTAAGGTTTTTGTCCTGCATGAAATTTTCAGATATTACTTTGTGTAAAAATAGTTTGAAGTATTTTTATCATCTTTCTTTATGAAAGGATAATTAGCGTGAGAAATAGTAGTCGAGAGAATTTATAGGAATGCGTGGCTTTTACACCTCATGCTTCTATCTAATTATATATATATATATGTTTTCCAATGAGTGCTTTACACTTGTCCAATGTGGGACACTAATATGTACAGTGCTACACTAGCCTATCTAACACTCCTCCTCAAGGCTGTGCATACACATCGTATGTGCTGAGCTTCCTACGTACATAACTAACTTGAGAACGTGCGACATATTTGGTAAATATGTCTGCAAGCTGATCATTGAACTTTACAGATCTCGTGACAGTAACTTCTGAGAGTGACTTTTCAGTCAAAGTGACAATAAATTTCTATGTAATTAGTCCTCTCATGGAATACTAAATTTGAAACGATATGGAGCACAACTTGATTATCACAAATAAGTTAAATTTGAGTGGTGACTTCAATTTTTCCAGCATATGTTCGGTCCTTATGAGTTCACAACTGCCATGAATGGATATTCGGCTTTAGCATTGAAAAGCTCAGCCTTTCTGTCTTTGATTCTATTTTATATTTATTTTTATCTTTTGGCTAGAAACAGAATGGGAAGTAACTTTTAGCTGCCAACATTGACCATGCCCGACAAAAATAGATATATATGAAGGGTTTTAAATTAACTGTGTACTTTGTTTTTTCTATAGCAAGCGACTGAAAAAACCTAATGCTCTTTATCATTCCCTCTCCTCTCTGTTCTTTTCTCCTACACAGGCTTCTTTTCTTTCTTCTCCTTTCTTTAATCCAACACACTGTTTGGAATGAGTATCGAGTTTCTTCTCCTTTTTTATGAGAATTTTTCATACAAATTTGTTGGTTGCAATTGAGGTTCCACGAAACAGTATTTGATTAAAAGTTTATCAAGTTTCTGTGCTAAAATCTGCTGCTAATTGCCTTATGAACTCATGGGATGCTAAAGACAATTCAACAGTGAAGTAGAAATGAACTATGTCAATATTGTTATAAAATAAAAACTGTAAAGTAAAGACAAGTATAGAGAGAGACTGATATATTATTCAAACTTCAAACTTACGTACACAATGAACTGAAAACTCCTCTATTTATAGAAGAAAGGAAGCAGCTGCGAGGCTTTTCAGGAAGCAGCTGCAAGGCTTTTCTTTAGCTGCTTGTAAGCTGTCTGCATGAGCTGCTTGCAACCTGCCTGTTTAATAAGAAGCTGTTGCAAATCATTTCATTGAGCTGCTTGCAACCTGCCTGCATCAGCTGCTTGTAGATAAACTTCAATAGAGTACTAAATGGATAATCTATAGCGGAGTAATAAATGAACATGCACAATATAATTATTTTCATAACACTCCCCCTTGGATGTTCATTAAAAGGTATTGTGCCTCGTTAAAACCTTACTAGGAAAAACCCTGTGGGAAAAAACCTAGTGAAGGAAAAAGAGTATACATATTTAGTAATACGCATTTCTAGCTGACTCATTAAAAACCTTTCAAGAAAAACCCCATGGGAAAAAACCTTAGTAAGGAAAAAAGAGTACAATGCGTATTTCACTTCCCCTGATGAAAATTTTGTTTCAAATATTTGAGTCTCCGCATTCCAATCTTGTATACCATCTTCTCAAAAGTTGAAGTTGGCAAAGACTTAGTGAACAAATCTGCCGGATTGTCACTTGAACGGATTTGTTGCACATCAATGTCACCATTTTTCTGAAGATCATGTGTGTAGAATAATTTTGGTGAAATGTGCTTCGTTCTATCTCTTTTTATAAAATTGTGGATCTTTTATTACACTCCAAACCACATTTTTCTTGAATAAAATGAATCACTGATCTCAACCATATGCATTCCCTACTTGCTTCATGAATAGCTATTATTTCAGCATGATTTGAAGAAGTAGCAACAATAGATTATTTTGTGGAGCGCCATGATATGATAGTACCTCCACATGTAAACACGTACCCGGTTTGAGATCTAGCTTTATGGGGATCAGATAAATAACCCGCATCTGCATAACCAACAAGATCTGCACTATCTTTGTTAGCATAAAACAAACCCATATCAAGAGTTCCCTTTAAATATCGCAATATATGCTTAATCCCGTTCCAATGTCTCCGTGTAGGAGAAGAGCTATATCTTGCTAGTAAATTAACAGAAAATGCTATGTCAGGCCTTGTAGCATTAGCAAGATACATAAGTGCACCAATTGCACTGAGATAGGGTGTTTCAGGACCCAGGAGTTCCTCATCCTCTTCTGGAGGTCGGAACGGGTCCTTATTCACTTCAAGTGATCGAACAACCATTGGTGTACTCAATGGGTGCGCTTTGTCCATGTAAAAGCGTTTTAAGACCCTTTATGTATAGGCAGATTGATGCATAGAGATCCCGTTTGTTAAATGTTCAATTTGCAATCCAAGACAAAGTTTTGTTTTTCCAAGATCTTTCATCTCAAATTCTTTCTTAAGATATTCAATTGCCTTTTGGAGCTCTTCTGGAGTTCCAACAAGATTTATGTCATCGACATAAACAGCAAGTATAACAAATTCTGATGTCATTTTCTTTATGAAAATACATGGACAAATAACATCATTTATGTAACCCTATTTCAGTAAATATTCACTAAGGCGATTATACCACATGCGCCCAGATTGCTTTAAACCGTACAAAGATCTTTGTAATCTGATTGAATA
>AWOL01S0099884.1:21625-38147 GCA_000715115.1 Nicotiana otophora
GGAGGCTAGGAAACATGGGGATTTGGGTGGAGGGGGGTTGAGGAGAGTAGCATAAGAAATTATTTTCTTAAAACATATTTTTGACTCTCTAATCAAATACTAAAAAATATTTTTTGAAAAAAGTTTTTCACTCACCAACCAAACATGGAAATCACTCATTTTCTAGGAAAATCCAAACACCACTACTAAAAATAAATAGGTTAAGTTGGGTTGTGCCCCAACTTAACCTATTATTAAAGTAGCTCATGGCCAACCCATTAAAATCTGAGCGGGTTGGGCGAGTTGAATGGCTTTGGGCCACTTTTGCCACCCTCTCCATTTAGTTAGGTTTTACTTTCACAATGTTGGGGGATTTGCATCTATACCTAATTTTTGGGTCACATTTTAACATATACCCGCTCTGCAAAAAGAATTACAAGCGTACCTACATTTCGGTAACTTCAGGCATACGGGCCTGAAGTAGCTAAAATTTATGTCTGAAGTTTGAACTTCTGAATTTTTTGTCTGAAGTGTAGCCTTATCAAAGCAAAATTTCAGATATTTTTGTCAGAAGTTTGGCCTGACTTGCAAAGGCAATTACGCAAACTTCAGTTCATAGTGCAAGGGAAAACTTCAGTTTCTCCTCACTTCATAGTGCAAACTTCAGACAAATTAGTCTGAAGTTCTTCAATTTGTAGTGCAAACTTCAGGAACTTCAGTTCATAGTGCAAAGGGCAAACTTCAGTTTTTCCTCACTTCATAGTGTAAACTTCAGACAAATTAGTCTGAAGTTCTTCAATTTGTACTGCAAACTTCAGTTTCCCCTCACTTCATAGTGTAAACTTTAGACAAATTAGTCTGAAGTTCTTCAATTTGTAGTGCAAACTTCAGGAACTTCAGTTCATAGTGCAAGGGCAAACTTCAGTTTTCCCTCACTTTATAGTGCAAATTTCAGAAAAATTAGTCTGAAGTTCTTCAATTTGTAGTGCAAACTTCAGGAACTTCAGTTCATAGTGCAAGGGCAAACTTCAGTTTTCCCTCACTTTATAGTGCAAATTTCAGAAAAATTAGTCTGAAGTTCTTCAATTTGTAGTGCAAACTTCAGGAACTTCAGTTCATAGTGCAAGGGCAAACTTCAGTTTTCCCTCACTTTATAGTGCAAATTTCAGAAAAATTAGTCTGAAGTTCTTCAATTTGTAGTGCAAACTTCAGGAACTTCAGTTCATAGTGCAAGGGCAAACTTCAGTTTTCCCTCACTTTATAGTGCAAATTTCAGAAAAATTAGTCTGAAGTTCTTCAATTTGTAGTGCAAACTTCAGGAACTTCAGTTCATAGTGCAAGGGCAAACTTCAGTTTTCCCTCACTTTATAGTGCAAATTTCAGACAAATTAGTCTGAAGTTCTTCAATTTATAGTGTAAACTTCAGGACAAATTAACTTTTTAGTGTAACTAAGAGCATTCATTCAATCATCAACAAATACAAACAACCTCAATGAATTCGAAAAGAAGACTTAATTTTGCTCGGCTTCTACTAATGAGACCCACGATAGACTCTCTCTCTTTTATTTTGAAAAGGATATTAATACAATTTTATTCCTTCTTAAATAGTGCCAACCTCACGTCATTCATGTTGGAAACAAATTGTAACCGAAAGATTCTTACCCTTAGACCAAAATTCCGTTTATTTATTTAGGTAAGGAAATTTAACAAAGTCAAAGTTAGGTAACTACATAGGATACTTCTAAGGAAAGAATTTTTATAAATAAGAAATTTAATCTATTTTAAATTCATAAATATTAAAAGCTTTTACACTGTTCAAATAAAGAAAACTCTAATAATAAAAATTTTTAGTTGATTGTAAAGTGCTAAATATTAAGAAAATAATTAAATTATAATTTTGTCTAATTTAAAATCTACGTTTAAAAGGTAAAAAAAGGTGAACGACATTTCGCTAAGGGCTTTCCTGCTTTTAATATAAATATAAATAATATAATAATAAATTATTATAAACGTACGAATATTTTAGACTAAATATTGTACGACCCCGAAATATTAACCAACTTTTATATTTTCTAAAAATTAAAATATATTTTGAAACGAGAATCGCCTCTTGGGTAAATTGTCACATCAAAAACCTCATCCTAATACAAATTTGCTTGGAATTCTTATACGAATGAAGTAATACCCTCTTACCATATAAATGGTTATATACCGTGCCTATTTGCCGTAGACATTTTCAAATCATCTAAAGCCACATATACATAAATAAACCTAGTATTTGATTTACATATCTTTTGTCATATATGTATAGTAATTTGTAGTTGGCTATAAGCATGAGTAAAACTTCTTTTCTTGCTATCTTTTGATGCATCTCAATTACGTCTTTAATTTTTATTTACCAACCAAAAATAATTCTCCTAACATGGTTTGGTTTTGCTTTATTTTTATTCTTGTACTAGCAAGGAATGCCCGTACTATGAACGAGCCCAACATGGTAAGATTATACTGTGAACAGAGTTTTGCAAGAAATCATTAAGCCATGTAAGCTACAAAATTGCAGGAAATCATTGTTTACCCTAAAAAACGGATAACAATTAAATTTGTAAGGAGTTTTAAGGATATGTGGATTAATTCAATACAAACGATAAATTGCGTTAGATTAAACAGATAAAGGACGTGATAAATTATCAAACCGATCAAGAGAGGTGATTCCGAACTTAGTAAGAGCCTTAATGAGATGACTGCCCTCGATCCCGGACTCACAATAACGAAGCACTAATAAACAAGAATAAGAACTTTGAATGACAGAGAAAATAAGAGTATATTGCCTTGATATGCGTGTTATAATATTCTTAATGAATAATCACACCCCCTTTATATAGTAGAAAAGTTTTACCCTAAGTAGAATTTCATAAAAGGTAAAAATCTTTCATTTAACTAATCACCGGTTCTCTGCCGATATGTGCCGAGATCCACTCCGTGATATCCGGCCGGTCGCGTATATCACGGCCTTTTGTTGGTCGTGCTCGATTGTCTGGTAATGCTCTCCGAGGCTTTTGGGGTTCGAACCGGACCTGGGGGTCATGGCCCTGATACTTCCGAGGGTGCCCGGACCTCGGACCAAAGGGCTTCTTGCCTAGATTTCGGTCCCTTGCCTTTACGTTTCTTGCTCCGTTCACTTCATCGGAAATCGAGGCGTCCCACGGACTCGGTTTCACCCGTATACAGATAGTCCCCTTGTTTCTCTAAGAGTGAGTTTACGCAAACAACGAGAAATGGTACGAGCACCTCGATTCCTTCTTCAATACGCCGTGACAGAAATGACAAAGAATCTGAAACGTCCCGTCAGTCGCATCATAATGACCTCAAATGCATGTTGGCCATCGGCAGACCGTCCCTGGACACGAAAAGGCGCGAAACCTCTATAAATACCCCCCTCCTTCATTCATGTTTTACTTTTGACCAAGCTTCTACCTTCAGGATATTACCGCCTTTCTTCATACCCCAACATTTTACCTTCATTCTTCAAGAGTTTTCAGCAAATCACAAGTTTTCATTTATCTTTTACCCAAACCAGCACATTTGATTTTCTCGGCAAGCTTTTACCCTTCATCTCCCAATCTTCCTTCTCACTTCTCCTAACACTTTTCTAGATAACAATGGCGAAGACTTCTAAGACTGTTCCCCAAAAAGTTATTACTTCTTCTTCACGGTCGACCATCAAAGTCGAGGAGACGACTTCTGATGTGGTTGACCTTGAGAGGTCCGCTCCGGGCGTGGCTACCGATGAACCGGCAGTCGAGCCTCCCTTGAAAATGTTCTTCCCCGGGCGGTGTTCGATCGCAGACGACTTTAAGGTCGAAAAACCCTCATCGGCGTAAGGCCGATGCAAAGTGGTATCTAGGTACATTTGCTCCATCATCGAGGCCGTCCTTCCTGCGGTTCGTAAGGATTACGGTTCGGCGGATAAGGACATAGTAATCCCCGGGCATGATGTCAACATTACTACCCGTGTGGAGGGGTATCTTAGTATTTACACTTACCCCTTCACACTAGGCCCGGTGGACCCGGTTATTCTGGACTTCTATAGGAGGTATGAAGTGTGCCTCGGTCAGATCCACCCATCACTGTGGAGGATCATAATCCTCCTCTGATTCTTTGTGAACAAAATCGACTCTTGCTTGTTCACCATCGACCATCTACTCCGCCTGTACAGTCCTCGAATCTTACGGGGGGGGGGACTGATAAAGATCGTACATCGGGCCAGCAAAGCCCCATTTTCAAGCATCGACAAGGACCAGGATCGGGGCTGACAGGGACGCTTTGTCCAGGTGAGGACCGCAGACTTGATCCCTACCGAGTTCAGGCCATTCCCCGAGAAGTGGAATGTATCACGTAAGTATAACCTTCTTTTAAATGTCGATTTTATGTTTTATCTCCCCTTTTCTCATCGGTATTTACTGTGGTGCAGCCCTTGCTCGAGTCCCAAACACCATTCCTCGGCTTAAGGAGTGGATCGAGGGCATTTGTTCGCAGATGCCTTATTCTGAACACTCATGGAGCGAGCTCTCGAAGGGCCGTTGGGAGGCTCGTTCTCACGGTAAGACCTCTTTCCCGAATAAGTAACATTAGGCTCCCCTTTTAGCATCACATTCTCATTTCCTTTCTGTTCTTTTCGCAGGCTTGTCTAAGACCATAGAGCTTAGGCCTTTAGTAGGGGATGAGGACTTGTCCGTTGATCCCTCCGCCCCGGGACAGCCCGGGGCTGCTGCAGGAGAGAAGAAAAAAAGAAAGGCTCCAAGTTCCCTGAGCTTGGAGAAGAAGAAACCAAGGAGAAGATTGGCCCGCAAGACAAAGGAGAGTTCTGGCTCTTGAGCACCTGACTCAGACTTGCTTTATCGGCTCAGGGATGAGCCCGAGGAAGATGATATTCTCATGGCCCGTAGACCGATCTCCCCCGAAGGGTGGGTAGTTGTTGAACGAGAGATTCATGAGACTGATCTCCCTCAGATTAGGGAAGTCGATGAGGAGACCGGAGCCGAGACTTCCCGGGATGCCGGCCATGCCCCGAAGGAGACACCCAACAACAAACAACAACAACAACCCAGTAGAATCCCATTAATGGGGTCTGGGGAGGGTAGTATGTACGCAGACCTTACCCCTACCCCGAAGGAGTAGAGAGGCTGTTTCCGAAAGACCCTCGGCTCAAAAAAAANGCGTAAGGCCGATGCAAAGTGGTATCTAGGTACATTTGCTCCATCATCGAGGCCGTCCTTCCTGCGGTTCGTAAGGATTACGGTTCGGCGGATAAGGACATAGTAATCCCCGGGCATGATGTCAACATTACTACCCGTGTGGAGGGGTATCTTAGTATTTACACTTACCCCTTCACACTAGGCCCGGTGGACCCGGTTATTCTGGACTTCTATAGGAGGTATGAAGTGTGCCTCGGTCAGATCCACCCATCACTGTGGAGGATCATAATCCTCCTCTGATTCTTTGTGAACAAAATCGACTCTTGCTTGTTCACCATCGACCATCTACTCCGCCTGTACAGTCCTCGAATCTTACGGGGGGGGGGACTGATAAAGATCGTACATCGGGCCAGCAAAGCCCCATTTTCAAGCATCGACAAGGACCAGGATCGGGGCTGACAGGGACGCTTTGTCCAGGTGAGGACCGCAGACTTGATCCCTACCGAGTTCAGGCCATTCCCCGAGAAGTGGAATGTATCACGTAAGTATAACCTTCTTTTAAATGTCGATTTTATGTTTTATCTCCCCTTTTCTCATCGGTATTTACTGTGGTGCAGCCCTTGCTCGAGTCCCAAACACCATTCCTCGGCTTAAGGAGTGGATCGAGGGCATTTGTTCGCAGATGCCTTATTCTGAACACTCATGGAGCGAGCTCTCGAAGGGCCGTTGGGAGGCTCGTTCTCACGGTAAGACCTCTTTCCCGAATAAGTAACATTAGGCTCCCCTTTTAGCATCACATTCTCATTTCCTTTCTGTTCTTTTCGCAGGCTTGTCTAAGACCATAGAGCTTAGGCCTTTAGTAGGGGATGAGGACTTGTCCGTTGATCCCTCCGCCCCGGGACAGCCCGGGGCTGCTGCAGGAGAGAAGAAAAAAAGAAAGGCTCCAAGTTCCCTGAGCTTGGAGAAGAAGAAACCAAGGAGAAGATTGGCCCGCAAGACAAAGGAGAGTTCTGGCTCTTGAGCACCTGACTCAGACTTGCTTTATCGGCTCAGGGATGAGCCCGAGGAAGATGATATTCTCATGGCCCGTAGACCGATCTCCCCCGAAGGGTGGGTAGTTGTTGAACGAGAGATTCATGAGACTGATCTCCCTCAGATTAGGGAAGTCGATGAGGAGACCGGAGCCGAGACTTCCCGGGATGCCGGCCATGCCCCGAAGGAGACACCCAACAACAAACAACAACAACAACCCAGTAGAATCCCATTAATGGGGTCTGGGGAGGGTAGTATGTACGCAGACCTTACCCCTATCCCGAAGGAGTAGAGAGGCTGTTTCCGAAAGACCCTCGGCTAAAAAAAAAGGCGAGAGATAATATTAGTATCACAACAACACTCATAAGATAAATAGAAATACCATGAAATTCAGAAGAAAGATGCAAAGCAAAGGGAGGGGGGAGATAAAGGGAAGGGAGACAATATTATTACCGCCACAACAATCATAGGAAAAATAAGAACACCGTGAAATCCAGAGGAAGGAGACACCCAGACAAAAATTTCAGGGTCTTCTTCTTATACCGAGTCTATGCTCAAAGAGGCTCAAACGACAAAGGAGCGGTCCAACGAAGGGGCTCATGGTGTGGATGATCCCCTCCATTCCTTTTTTGAAGGTGTGGACTCAACCACCCTGGAATACTTCTCCGGGTTTGGTGATTTGGAGGTGCCGAGGAAAGAACCATCTTTGGAGGTCGGCGGGCTGAACTTGAGCCCAAAATTAATCAATCGGTTCCCCGCCCCGAGCATGGATCCCGGCCAAAAGAGGTCAATAATCATCACCGTCCCGGAGGATGCCCGGGTTCTTTTCGTCCCCGTTGGAATAGCAAGCTACCTCTGGTGCCTGGTAACTAAAGAAGAACAAGCAAAAATGAACGAGGTGGATATGCCGTGCTTGTTTAACGAAGCACAGCAGGCACTAAACCGGGTAAGGCGTCATTACACTCTTTCATCTTCGGATTTAGTTTTTGATATCTCTCATGCCTTTTCTTTTTTCCTTTATATTTTTTGTAGGCCTCGGTACTTCATCATGAAAGTTTCCTCCGGTACCGGGCTGAGGTTAACCAGGTCGAGGCTGAGGTCAAGGAGCTTGCTGAAAAGAGGGACATGTATAAGCTTCTCAGCGAGCAATGTGAAGAAGAAGCCAAGAGTCTTCAGGCTGAGTTGGATGCGGTTCAGAAGGAGCATGCCGACCTGGTGGAACAGGTAAATATTTTTAAAGTTAGTGATGATGAGTTAGACATGGCGACTAACGGCCAAACCCCGCAGGTCCAACAGAAGGTTGACAGGATCGACTAACTCCTAGCTGAGATGGATGAGGTTAAGGCCATGGCTGAAGGGTGGAAAGGAAAAATAAACCGATTGGCTTCGGAGAAGGAGACTGCCCGAGAGCAGCTGGCATCAGTGGAGGTCCAACTTCGAGTGGCGAGAGAGAAGGCCAAAGCACGGGCTCAACGAATCGAAGACCTACAGTCTCAACTAGGCTCGGCCATTGCTGAACGGGATGCGCTCGGCAAGGAGCTCGAAACAGCAAAGTGTGCATAAAATATAACAAGGGCCGATGTTGTAGAGATGGTGGCCCAGTACTGGGCTGATGCTGAGGCAGCCCAGGACCGCCTGAAAGTTACTGTCGAGTACGTGAAGTGGTTGTCCCGAAGGGAGGCTCTCGAGGAGGTCCTTACCCGGGGTTTCGACCTGTTGGTCGAGATCGAAGATGCGAAAAGGCTCGAGGCCAAGGCGAAGAAGCTGGCTGACCCCGAGGGTGAGGAAGGCTCTAAGGGCTCCGATGAACCCGAGGATGGAGAAGACCCCGACGGCTCCGGTGACGAGGCGGGTTCTGGTGAAGATCAGGCTTAGGTGCCTTAGGGATTTTTCTTTATTTTTGTATTTTGTTCATTTTGTTGAGGCCGTTATCGTTGGCCTTTGTAAAAGACTTTTATTGCAATGTATATAAGGCTTTTTTCAGTTTGGCGATTTTTGAGTTCGTTTCTTTTGGCTTCCCCTTTATGATTGCAAAGTTTTCAAATGCCTTAGCATGGAATAAAATGTAGAAATAAGGTCTTGTTCGGAGGTTCGAACAAGACTCGTTCTCGATGTAAATTATTTTTGAATCTTGTGGGGGGCTCAATATGAACGGAAGCTTTCCCCAAAGTGCTTGTTTAGATGTTTTTAGATTATAGTTTTGCCGAGGGTAGCCTTTGAACTGGTTTGGAATTTTTGAAGGCCTTTATGTTTCGATTACGGGCTTCGGATGTCTCCGAGCCGTTTCTAGGGTGGCCGTAGCCTTTTGAGCTCAGGAACTGCCTAATAGGCTCTGTACCTTTGGGCTTCGATACCAGAGCCATCAGAACTTGTCTTGTACGATAGTCCCCGAGTGGGGGTGATCTCTTGGATCCGGATAGAGGCGACCCTTGGGCTCGATATCCTTAAAGAAAAATGTAATAGTCTTAAGTGGCAAAATATATATCTGCAAGGTAGAAACTTTCTTTCATTCCTGTGCGCAATATACAAGATTGTATGTACAAGCTTCGTGTTATGGCCTGGGTGGTCTACGCGGGCACAATTCACTTTGACCGTTTGGCCCTTACAATAAATCCTATCCACCGAGCCCAGACTGTTCAAGAACAAAGTTTCCTTCCTTGCTAGAATTATTACCCGAGGGTGATAGCCCCCAATATTCGAGGTCGATCGTCGAGAGGGCTCGGATATTGTTGATGCGACCATCGATTCCGATTCATAATCGTTCTTTGATTCTAAGTTAGCACGATCCACTGTTGCCTCATTAAAAACCTTATCGGATAACCCATTTGGGATAAAACCGGTTCAAGGGAAAAAGACTGCAACGCATACTTTCAGGCCTAACAACTGCATCATTCTTTGGCTGTTTCCTGCAAGTTTTAGTCCAATTCGCAATATATGTAAAGAAAAGAATGAATAGGGTCGTACCTCAGCATTAGTATCGTTTTAAGTGGGTTACGTTCCAGTTATTTGGTAAATGTTCACCGTTCCCTGCTTCGAGTTTGTATGAACCTTTACCGGTAATCTCGATAATTCAATATGAACCTTCCCAATTCGGTCCCAGCTTCCCTTCGTTGGGGTTCTGAGTGTTTAGTGTCACCTTTCTTAACACCAAGTCCCCGATATTGAAGTGTCGGAGGTTGGCTCTCCGGTTGTAGTACCGTTCGATCCGTTGTTTTTGGGCGGCCAATCGGACGAGGGAGGCTTCATGCCTCTCGTCCAATAGTTCCAGGCTCGTGCTCATGGCTTCACCGTTTGACTCTTCAGTAACATATCGGAACCTGAAACTCGGTTCTCCTATATCAATCAATATTAGCACTTCGGCGTTGTAGACAACGAGAATGGGGTGGCCCTGGTACTAGATTTTGAGGTCGTACGGTATACCTACAGGACTTCGGGCAAAATTTCCTTCCATTTTCCTTTGGCGTCGGTCAGTTTCTTCTTAAGGTTTTGGAGTATGGTCTTGTTTGTAAACTCTGCTTGCCCGTTTCCACTAGGGTGATCGGGTGTCTATAGGATCCTTTTGATGTTATGATCCTCGAAAAATTTGCTCACCTTACTGCCGATGAACTGCTTCCCGTTGTCACATATGATCTCGGCCGGCATTCCGAACTGACATATTATGTGGTCCCAAATAAAATCAATAACTTCCTTCTCCCTGACTTTATCAAATGCCTGAGTTTCAATGCATTTAGAAAAATAGTCAGTCATAAATAATATAAATTGAGCTTTACCGGGTACCCATGGTATGGGGCCGACGATGTCCATTCCCCATTTCATGAATGGCCAAGGTGACAAGACCGAATGTAGCAGCTCCCCGGGCTGGTGGATCATCGGTGCATGCCTCTAACAGCCGTCGCATCTCCGTACGAACTCCTTAGCATCTTTCTCCATATCGATCCAGTAATAGCCGACTCTGATTATTTTACGAACCAACGATTCGGCCCCTAAGTGGTTTCTACATGTGCCTTCATAAACTTCCCTCAGAACGTATTCGGTGTCTCCCAGCCCCAGACATATGGCAAGTGGGCCATCATATGTTCTTCTGAATAGGGTGTTATCTTCGGACAGGATGAACCTGGCCGCCTTCGTGCGCAAAACCTTTGATTCTTTAGGATCCGAGGGTAGCTTCCCGGTCTTCGGGTAATCTATATACTTGTTTCTCCAATACCAGGTTAAGCTTGTCGAGTTTATCTCGGTGTGGCCTTCTTCCACTATCGATTTCATGAGTTGTACAACTGTTTCTGAGTTGAATTCATCGTAATCAACGGACGAGCCCAAGTTAGCTAGAGCATCGGCTACGCTATTTTGATCCCGAGGTATATGTTGCAGGGTCCGTTTCTTGAATCGATGTAGTGTTACATGTAGTTTATCCAGGTATCTTCGCATTCGTTCCTCTTTTACTTCTAACGTTTCATTGACTTAATTCACTGCAAGGAAGGAGTCGCATTTAGCTTCGATCACTTCGGCTCTCAGGTTTTTGCCAATTCAAGACCTGCAATCATGGCCTCATACTCGGCCTCATTGTTAGTCAATTTCACAGTTCTAATAGATTGTCTAACTACGTTACCCGTGGGTGGCTTCAACATGATGCCAAGCCTGGACCCTTTTGTGTTCGAGGCACCATCCGTAAAGGGGGTCCAGATCCCCGAGGAAGTCCCCGAGTTTAACAACAATTCTCTTTCGACTTCGGGTATTAGGGCCGGCATGAAGTCGGCCACGAAGTCTGCCAAAATTTGAGATTTGATGGCGGTTCGGGGTCAATATTTGATATCGTACCCGCTAATTTCCACGGCCCATTTGGCCAATCGTACCGAGAGCTTGGGTTTATGCACTATGTTTCTTAACGGGTAACTAGTTATGACACATATGGGATGGCCTTTAAAATACAGCTTTAACTTCCGGGAGGCGCTTAGCAAAGCGAGCGCAAATTTCTCCAGATGATGATACCTAGTTTCGGCCTCGCCAAGAGGGAGCTAACATAATAGATAGGGAATTGCGTACCTTCCTCTTCCCGAACTAGGACTCCACTTACCGCTATCTCGGATACCGCTAAGTATAGGTACGGTGCTCGCCTTCGAAGTATGAAGCAAAGGTGAGCTCGAAAGGTACCGCTTGAGTTCTTCCAAAGCTTGTTGGCACTCCGGGGTCCACGAGAAGTTATTCTTCTTCTTTAATAACGAGAAGAACCAGTGGATCTTATCGGAAGACCTTAAAATGAACCAGCCCAAGGCGGCTATGCGCCCGGTTAGCCTTTGAACGACTTTGACATTGTCCACGACAGTGATGTCTTCTATATCCTTGATCTTGTCCGGATTGATCTCGATTCCCCGATTGGACACCATAAATTCGAGGAACTTTCCGGATCCGATCCCGAATGCGCATTTCTTCGGGCTCAGCTTCATATTGTATAGCTTTAGTATGTTGAAGGTTTCCTATAAATGTACCAAATGGTCCTCTGCTCGTAGAGACTTTACTAACATTTATTCAATGTAAACCTCCATCGATTTTCCTATTTATTCTTCGAACATCCGGTTTACTAGGCTTTGGTAAGTGGCACCGACGTGCTTTAATCCGAACAACATTACATTATAACAATAGGTGTCGTATTTAGTGATGAAGGAAGTTTTTTCCTGATCGCTTAGGTCCATCCGAATTTGGTTGTACCCGGAATATGCATCGAGAAAGCTGAGGATCTCATGGCCGGCCGTCGCACCGATCATACGATCGATGTTGGGTAGAGGAAAAGAGTCCTTGGGTTATGCCTTGTTTATGTCTTTATAGTCTACACACATTCTTAATTTATTTCCCTTTTTCGGGACCACTACTACGTTTGCTAACCAGTCCGGGTACTTAACTTTCCGAATGGAACCTATTTTAAGGAGTTTAGATACCTCGTCTTTGATGAATGCTTGCTTGACTTCGGACTGAGGACTCCTCTTCTGTTTAACCGAGTGAAACTTCGGATCCAAGCTCATCTTGTGAGTAGTTATTTCTGGCGGGATCCCTATCATATCAAGATGGGACCAAGCGAAATAATTTATGTTAGCTATAAGGAATTCAATGAGTTTTTTCCTGAGCTCGGGACTTCACCTCGTGCCCAGGTATGCCTTCTGATCGGGCAGGTGCTCGATCAATATGACTTGCTCCAGCTCCTCGACCGTTGACATGGTGGCATCGGAATCGTCAGGGGCTGTGGAAGACCTGGGAACTCCGTAGTCGTCATCCTCGCCCGTCCCCTGCTTTTCTGGTTCGGTCGGGGCTGGTGTCGGTGATTGCTATTTGGTTTCTTCCTTGGTGACCGAACTCGGGTTATTTGAGGTCGAGAGTGCGGATATCAGAACCTAAGTCTACCCGGTCATAACATGAATCTAGCTACGTACGGACTCTCGTCACCTCGTGCATACGTAGCCCCCGCAACAAGTGGCTCATATCAAATACATCACCTAGGGGTAGTTTCCCCCTCACAGAGTTAGACAGGAGGCTTACCTCGCTCTGAAGTTCCATAACCGGCTCCAACGCCACTCTAACACCTCAAACCGATGCTCGTCGCTCCAAAACTAGTCAAACAATGTGCAAACCAATAAAAATATACTCTAATACTCATAATAAATCAATTCATAACAATTCTTAACTCTGCTCGAAAAGTCAATAAAGTCAACCCTCGGGCCCACGTGCCCGGATTCCGAAATTATTTGAAGATAAACTTTACTCATAATACTACGAACTCAATCGCGATCGCGAAGAGCAACCTGCACAACTCCTCCTGACAGCCTCTAGTATAATGGCCATAACTTTTTTTTTTTTTTTTTACATAACTCTAAATGCCAAATGGTTTTACTTTCTATAAATTAGACACCAAGAGCTACAACTTTCATTTTTGTATCATCTCCAAATTCCTTACAAATTACAAGATATAAGCTTCCCAAATCAGCCTTGTGCAGCAGAAATTTCTTCTTCACGAACGCGAATCTGCCTCCGCGAACGCGATTCACAGACTCCTTTCTCCCATTTTCCTCTTCGCGAATGCGACCCTTTCCTTGCGAACGCGAAGAAGGGCGCACCAGACCTCAAAGAACAGCAACTCAACATAGCGAAATGACCCGTAGACTCCCCGAAACACACTCGAGGCCCCGTCCAATCACACCAACAAGTTTCAATACATGACACAAACTTGCTCGAGGCCTCAAATCACACCAAACAACATAAAAACTACGAATCGACTATCGAAATCTTTCTTTAAACTTTCAAACATCGACGAACGCGTCTGATTCATACTTAAACATTTCGAAACGATGCTAAACTTTACGCACAAGTCATATATCACGATACGAACCTATTCCAAGGCTCGGATCTCCAAACGGACATCGATAACACCAAAGTCCACCTCAAACCAAACTTAGGAAACTCTAAAACTTTCAAAATGCCAACTTTCAATAATAAGCGCTGAAATGCTCCCTGGCGACCCGATACTCAACCCGAACATATGCCCAAATCCAAAATCATCATACGAACCTATTGGAACCTTCAAATCCCGATTCCGAGGTCGTTTACTCAAAAGACAAACCTTAGTCAACTCTTCCAACTTAAAGCTTCCGAATTTAGAATTTTCCATCTGAATCAATTCCGAACTTTCCAAAATTCAATTCTGACCATACGTACAAGTCATAATACCTGAAGTGAAGCTACTCCAGGCCTCAAACTGCCGAATGATGCGCTAGAGCTCAAAACTACTGGTCGGTTCGTTACATTCTCCACCACTTAAACATATGTCCATCCTCGAACGTGTCAAGAACTGTTCCGGAGTTGTCCAAAATCACTGTTTAACACCTCGTGCACCTGCCCGTTCTATCACAACCCATGCGAGCACATTAGCTCGAGCCAGACTGAACATCCTCCTTATAACCTTGGCTAACAAGCCTAAGAACCAAATTCCAACATCCAGAATTCTCCATGAGACTCGATTCTAACATACGAACACCGCATCAATCACTACACACTGTACCAAAATATGATCATGCACTTTTGCTGAAATCACACCATGCACCGCATAATTCGTATGCTCATAATAACATCCTCCGACCATAATAGCCGCAATTTCACGAATCTGATGCCCGCAATACGCCTCATAACACATGTAAGCCCTGTTCCAACTCTTGCAATACTGCCACGACGAAAGAGATGTGTAGAAACTCATAACCACCTGCCAAATCAATAAATCATGGAGTCTCTCCTCCTGACAAGAACCATTACCTCATTCTGAGCTTAATAGCGATATTTGCTCTTTTATATACCCTACATAACTCCGATCGCACTGATCCCAGGTCCAATAATCTCGTCTCACCCAGTACAAGCTGCTTGATCAATAGGCCACCTCAAACACCGTCTAGAATCTCATATGACGCCACCAAAGCGCCAACAACCTACAAACTCGAATGTGATACATAAGGAAAAACGAACTCTGGAAAAAGAACTACCCGGCCCGCGTAACGAATAAAATGGCCGAAGATATGCTATGAACCTTTCTCAGAGAATGAGAAACACATACACAAAATAAGTATAGGGGACCGTACTCAACATCTCACTGTTGTGGCGTGCAACCCGATCCACACATGATACCGTTACGGCGTGCAACTCTATCCAAACATGATACCGTTACGGCGTGCAACCCGATCCAAACAACATACTCGTGGCGGCGTGCCACCCGATCCACACATAACAATAAATAAGGACATACCCATCAAGACATAATTCTTATACCTACAGAATACCAAATATCGTCCGCAAGCACGCCAAGTGCAAAAATACAACTCTGGGGAGACGGATAGCGCAACACGCCACAAACCCAAGCACAACTAAGGTGCGATAAATGACCTGTATCTGGAGAGCCATCCTGCTCATATAACACCATAAGCTACATGGTACCTCAACACATGCGCGAATAATCAAGCTGTCTCAATCCGGAACAACTCCCACAGTTGACAACCAAAGGAATAGATCGCCTTCCAGGCATAAACTCTCACATTAACGATAGTACCATAATCTCCATGCTTGGTTTCAATCTTTTACAATTAAGTGACTAACATGTCACACTTATATAGACTTCTCTATGGGATACTCTCCTACGACCTTTCGCACCAGGTAGCAAAGTTTACACATCCATACCACCAACCGCTCTAATTCTGTAAAGCAAATCAAGAATCCGCAAATCAATACACCAAGCCTCTTACACAGAACGACGTTCTCAAGTGACACTAAAGAAAATGCCAGCTTACTCTGAACATCTGAATTCTCCCCTGCTCATCCGAGCTCGTGACATTCTTGTCAACACCGAACTGCAACCTTGATCCTCAACTTTCAAATTTCCATGTCGCTCACTGCACCTATCATGCCGCTACGCGAGAATATACGAATTCATCATAAACCCTGAACTACCTATAGAATAAACACTTCATTGGCTAGAAAACTTTCACTTAGCTCATTTCAGAAGAGCCAATGCAACATGCAACTGAATTCCCAAACCGCAGAAAATACAAAACTCAAGTCATGATCTAAACCGCCATGACTCCTACGAAATCCATTTACACCACAAGGCCATTTGAATCAAATACCTCCCAAATCAATCAAGTTGTAGTGGTTGTCAAGCCCGCGCGTACAACCACAAACCACATGTATAACTTCACACGCTGAAGGAACTGATCTTTGCCACAATCATGCTGATTCAGCCATTACTAACCGACCCAACTTCTTCCAATTTACTCTCGACTTGCCTTAGAAATATTAATAGCTCCATTCGAAAATGTAACGAACCAAATACACACTCATCTCGAGTGACCTGCATCACGAGACCACATCGTTTCAATACTCATGAACCATCTCATACTCTCCTTATGCGCACAATAGCATCTCCAACTGGTACACCCATTCTGCAAGACCTTCCGCGAATCCGAAGTTATTTCTTTTTTTCCTCAAATACTGCACCGCATACCCGATGATAACGTAGAAAATTCCAAGTCCCGTTTGTAATCCACTGTGAAAACTCGATCCTTAACCACACAATGGACCCGAAATCCTTAGGCACTGCACTTAAATTGTTGAACCCACTAGGATCGTTGTTGAGAGTCACACACTCTTGTCACGCTCCAAAATCGTGAAGCGCGACCGGAGTTCAACCGAGTGAACCCGACCGAGCAAGCCTGTTAGATTTCTTCTACCCAAAACTCATTCATGAATAAAGAGAATATATATTTTCCTTAATTAAACAATAAAGTGGTCGTGTC